>CM047805.1:49750181-49967129 GCA_026214975.1 Gentiana macrophylla
CACACCTCCTCCCTTACCAACCCACTACACCCTCGCAAATATTCTTATCCCCACAAACTGGGTTTTACCTAATCCTTCCAATCATAGCCCATCTAATTTTCCACCTCCCCGCTCTCACGCCCATTCCTCCCTTCACCTCCTAGCTCCAATCCAAGCCCTAAGACCATGCAAACCACCAAACCTAACTCACCTACCCTAAGCCCGGTGCTATCTTCACCCCTAAGCATCCAATGTTAACTCAAGACCCGCACTCAATCGCTTAAGCCAAAGCCTCTCGCCGACTTTATACTATACCCACCTCCAAAAGCTCACTTAACTACATCATCCGCTCATTTATCAAACCCACCTATTTCACAAAAGACACCCATCTCCCTAAGCCAGTATCGCGAAGTTTTCCATGCAGAAGAACACAATGCCCTCATTCAAAACCAAACAAGACCCATGTTCCTCTCCCCGGCAAAAATTTCATTGGTTGTGCTGGGCTTACCATATTAAAATAATGTTAATGGTATGGTTGATCCTCACAAGACTTGTTTTGTTGCCAATGGATTTTACCAAACCAAGGTCTTGAATATAATGAAACCTTCAATCTTGTCACAAACCTCACTATTTGTACCATTTTCTCATGTTATTCGGTTTAATTGGCACATTCGGCCAACTTGACATCAAAAATACATTTCTCCATGGTCACCTTGATGAGATTGATTACAAGCAACAACCTCCTGGCTTTGTTCACCTTGCCTTTCCCGATCATGTCTCAGAACTAGAATGTAGTCTATACGGCCTTAAACACGCCCCTTAAGCCTCCGATTTGCTAGCCTAGCCCATTTCCTATACACTCTTGGATTTCAAGCCTAGTCTTCTAATGCTTTTCCATATTACCTCCATCACAAAACAAATACCATCATTATTCCTAATAATGTTGATAACATCCTCATCACCACCACCGTGATAACTAAATAACCAAGTCATTCACCAACTATCCACAGACTTTCCTGCTATGATCTCGGCCCCTATTTTACTTTATTGGCATACAAGCTACTCGCACTCACTAACGGCCTTTATCTCTCCCAAAGATATACATTTCAAATCTCTTGATAATGCCAACATGTATGAAGCCAAACCTTTCAACACTCTTTATGTCTCATAATACTTCCTTGTTCAAATTTCTATGCAAGTCTTCCGATCCCTCTCATGATCGGAGCATTGTTAGTGGTCTCAAATATCTCTCAATCCCAATATTGCTTATGTTAGAAATAATTTGTTTTTGCTTAGATGATAATGTTTATTTATCTGCTTTCAACCCCATTGACGATGTCCCAAACTAATCATATAGTGAAAAGCTAAAAGATGTCTAGAATTTAATTGGGAGTTACTAGAGTCTGATTATTGTATAGGTTAAATCAGAAAAGCACTGTAATAGAAATGTTATAGGTTTTAAGGGAGTCTAAGAATTTTGCTGAAATCTAATCTAGATTGTCTGTTGAGAGATCAGACTAAAATGACTTTATCTAGTACTGAAGCTTAAGGCTGAGGGTACAACTCAGTTATGAAGGCTGAGTGTACAAACTCAGTTATGGAAGCTAAGGGATCAAATTGTGTTTTTGATGACTGAAGGCTAAGGTTCTTGGACTTAGTTATTGAACACTAAGTCTATGATGACCTGGACTGACTTTATAGAACTTGTACTGAAGGTCTAAGATCCATAAGGACGTTGTGAGAGGATATTAGTTATTAATTTTGTATAAAATGGTTTACTCAGATCTCACAAAATCAAGATCGATGAAGAGAAGCATAACAATTGAGAAATAATGAAAATTGAGTTTACGCTAAAACCAACTGATCGACAGAGGATTAAGGACATCAAAGACACCGAGTAAAAGTTAGCTAATCGGATCGATATAAGGAAAATTCAACGCTGAAAATCAAGCTTTTGATTGGTTGATGATCTCGACCATGTCAAGAAGACACCGCATTCAAGTAGATGTTGGCATATTCTATGGAATCCAAAGAAGGACCATTAGAAATTTGAAAATTTGAACCTTGGATTTCATACTATAAATAGAGGACTTAGCAACATGGTTCAAACACCTTTGCACACCGACTCATTACACAAAGGCATTGAAGTTCGCTAAGTCATCACCATCATCTTTGTTCCTAAGTGTTCTACATTGCATTCAAATGCCTAAGTGTTCAACGATCTTCCCAGCTAAAACACTTGAAGGTTCTAAAGTTGAATTACTTTCTTGATTCAACCCAACTTTGATTCAACCAAAGGCTAAAGACTGTGAAGCATCTGGTCTATGGTTTTAAGGACAGTTGTTTGAAGTCGTAGACGTGTGTAAGTGGAGCCAAGAAGAGGGAATTCAACCCTTCAAGGACCAAAGAAGCATTTGAAGAAGCAAAGAATCCTACTCAGAATCCAAGAGCATAGATTGTAAGCTAGGAATTAGTGAAGGACAATCGCATAAGGATTTTTGTAACCGCTCTCAAAGAGACTAAAGGATGTTTATCTCCAACATCACAGAGAATAGTGGACTCGACATGATTACGCCCACCTGGAACCACTATAAATATTGTGTTTTTATTTGTGCATTTACTTTATGCAATATACTATATCGGAGTTAATTTTATAGTATTTTTGCAAATTTGAAATCGATTACATACAAACTGATTGAACCACACCAAGCACCCAAATGAGTTCATCAAACTCGTAACAACATATTTTCAATAGAACAATAAAATGTGAAAAAGACTCAATAATTATTCCACAGCATTTAAACCACTGCGTAAATAGTCAATAGACTAAATCTTAGCTAAGTTATAAAACTCCTTAAAAGTTTCAAGTGACAAGTTATTCACCTTCCATTTTGAACATGTCTAAAGCCTTCCAAGGACCAACAATTGGTAATGTAGAGTAGTGTTCTTTAACAAAGTTCTATTTTAAAGAGATTCACTTGTTGTTCTTGGCTCGAAAGTTGTGAAAACTTTGGTCGAGTTTAGTTTTTCTTATTTTTGCATCATGGACAACATGGATGATTTGATGAGTATAAAAGACATTTGCAGCATACCTACAAGCAGTTGATGAGATGATGGATGTTTTGATCGACGGACCACTTCGTATAACACATATATAGTTCATTGAAGGTGGGGGACAAGTTGTAGTAACAAAGCTAAAGAATCAAGTGAATGCTAAAGATAGAAAGCTTAACCATTCTCGAACAACATTGCAAAGAGATGTTATGTATATGACCATAGTGTTAGGAAAATTTTGTTGTTTTGATGATGGTCATACTTAGTCAAGTTATAGCAAGCCTCAAATAAGTCCAAAGGAGTTAGTAATGTTTGTATAAGACTTTACTTAGAATCAAATTTTGTATAAGTTCAATGCATAAGCAATCAGACTAGACCGGTAGGACAACTCAAGAAATGAAGAGCAATGGACAAGCCGAGTGAAGACACCAAGTACCAAAGACAAAGAATCAAGATGTTTATGGATGCACTTATAACCAAGGAAGTCTGTGATGACCTTGGATAAGTCTAAATATACATTACAAGTGATGGATTTGTTTTAATTTGGTGTACACCGATCTCACACAAAACAAGGATCGTGAATTGAAGCTCTATCGGCCGCATAAATATAAGTTAAGAAACACAACCGTAAAGGAAGTAGCAGATCGATAGCAGCCCATACAGAGCCCAAAGGACTGCCAGATAAGTAAAGTAGTCACCGACCGCTAAGCAACATCCGAGTGAAGAAACATCAAAGTCAAGAGCATCGCCTTTGCTTGATTTAGAAACATGGAAAATATTTAAATCAAGCAATTAATGCAGAATCAATCAAGGATAGATTTTAAGAAGATCGCTTAATGAAAACCGGATCACTAAATCAAGGAAAATGAAATCAAAGAAGAATAAAGGATTATTCTCCGTGATTAAATAGCCAATGGACCAAAATTCAATATCAAGAAATCATGGGTATAAATAAAGGCATTAACAGCAAGAAAAAACACATGAAACGATCGATCATCAAGAATTCTAAGTTCCAAACTCATTTAATTCTATAGCCTTCATCTTGATCTACATTGTTTAATCCAGTAAAAGATCAACTCGTAATCCAAAGCTTCAAATACATATCAAGTAATCGAGATTGATCAAGCCTTGTGAATTCAATTCACATTTGTTTGCAACAATTCAATCGATTGTTTGAGAAGGAATTGCAACTCAAAGGTGATAGTCAAAGGTTTGTTCTCAAAGAGCAAAGGTTGTCTTCAAGACTCCAGTCACCAAGCTTTTGTGACAGGAGTGATAGTCTTGAGATTGTGAAGCTTGTGTATTCATTGACAATCATACTAGTGTATTGGTGAAAGACAATAATGAATTCTCAAACATCACAGAGAAGAGTGGATTAGGATTACACTACCCTAAACTACTATAAACCTTGTGTTATTTACTTACAACATTTACTTTCTGCATATACTTTTAGTATTCTATTTTACATGTGTGTGATTGCTTAAGAGTTTTGAAAATACGTTCTGAAAGGTTTAATTACCGCTGAACAATAGCTTTTCATCAAGAAAAGTTTTTGAACTCCCAATATAGTCATTGACCCCCATTTGACAATATTTTCACCCATTTCTGGGACCAACAATTGGTATCGGAGCAGTGTTATTTGTATCGGAACCTGTTCAGATCTGATTTATGGTAACAAGGAGATCATTTTTTTAAAAAGTATTTTCAAACGCTTTCAAGTAGAATTAATATTTATAATCATATTATGTAGTCCTCAAACTTTATGTCCAAAATTCCACTTTTTAATGTCAATAATTTTGATGAATACAAAATAAGAATGTTGTCTCATCTTGCAAAGAACTCATATGAGATGATGGATGTTATCATTGATCGCCCTCTTAAAATCATGACTATGAGACTACTCGCCCAAATCAAGTGGAAAGCCATTGAAAAAGCAAAGAAATATTTGACCAAAGATGACATAAGAAGAGAAAATATGGACTTTGCTGCTAAAGATATGATTATGAAAACTCTGGACAGTAACATGTTCATGAGAATCAAAGATTGCAAAACTCCAAAAGAAATGTGAGACAAATCGGCACTCATCAATGAAGGATCGAGGCAATCAAAGAAAACTAATTATATGTTGCAAAGCCGAAATTTAAAACTCTTCAAATGAAGACCGTGAATCCATTGATCAAATGGACAACATGTTTTCAAGTATCATCGGTGAACTACAACAACTAGGACATAACTACCCACAAAAAGAAGTATGCCTGAAGATCTTGAGATGCTTGCCAGAAAGATGGAGAATCATAACTTATGTACTTAACGGCACATTGGATCTTGCCAATATTGATACTCTAACCTTAATGTCACAGCTGAAAGCTCATGAATTTGAGCTAAACAATGAGAATGGTGCACCAGCTGAGCCACACATGGCTACCAGACTGGGGGCACCTCAAAGAAAGTAAAGCAAATTACTCAAACCAAAGAAAGAGACTCAAGAATTGAAATGGCAGATTGCCTAACTGATCAAAAGATTTGACAGATTCAAGAAAAGACAGTACAAAGGGAGTTCTTCATCCAAAAACAAGACTTAACATTGCAAATATTTCAAGAAGAAAGATGATGAACTCAGATGCTTCAATCAGAAGAAGAATGGACACTTCAAAGTCGATTGTCCATATGAGAAAAAGAAAAGATACAAGTCATCGATAAAAGAAAGATCAAAAGGCGTAAAGGTCAAACAAGCAAGAAAGATAGTGAAACAACAGGTCATCTCGAAAGTGACTCAAATGCCAATAAAGACACCGCTCGCATAATGATAAGGCATGTTTATGTCTAATGGTGAAAGAAGTTGAAGAAACAGAGGTACTATCGAGTGTATCCTCATCTAATGCATGTACAAATTGACATCAAGATAATCTACCATTTTCCTCTAGTACATCTCGATTCAAAATCTCATGAGTAGATTTGAAGAAATTCAATCAAATCATGAAATTCTCGAACGAATGTAAGAATCTAAGCGAAGGAAAACGAAACTAAAAGAGAACTAGATATGCTAAAATCACACTTAACTACTAAGGAAGTTAATTTAGCATTCAACAAACTGTAGATGGTCAAACATCTATTGTTGATAGACCAGCAAAGGAAACTACCTCACCAACAGAGATGATTTCCGCACCAGCTTACTAACACCCAAATAGGTTTGGATCCAGATGTGGTCTTGGTTACAATAGACAAGATGAGGGAAGACACATTGGTCAACATAAGAATGAATGAAAGACCAAAACTGGTCCTAAATTCGTAAAGACAAAGCGTGTCGCCTACTCATCCGCACCATTGAAGGCACAGACTAGTGCAATGAAACAAAGAAACAAATCATCTTACTAGCCTACTAAAGGTAAGGGCATACTAAAAGGTAAGTGGTCAAATTTACCTTTAGAAGATGATTGGAATGTTCCACCCCAATTCATAAACAATCTTATGGATTCAGAGATACTAGAATCAGACTGGCCTTGGATACAAAGGACAATACGAGAATTGACGATCAAGGAACTGACACTAAGCAATTGACACATATTTCATATAATAATCTGACTATCATTTATCAATCGAGCAGATTCGGGTAAATATAGGCATGATTTATAGTACTAATTTCAACATGATCAACTACTCCCACTTAGCTTTTTTGGTCGTCCCAACAAAAAGGCAAAAGAAATGAACCCTTCACCAATATACAAGTTAATTAAAATAAATGAGCGCCACAAAGCCGAGATAACAACCATGCCGACTCATATCCATAAGCAATGCATTAAGAAATTTTCAATTCAAGAACTCGTGTGTGTGTGCACTAACAAAATATCCTGAGTAAATTTGAAGAAATTCAAACAAATCATGAAATTATAATACAAGAATGCGAGAATCTGAGGGAAGAAAATAAAAGAGTAAAAGAAGAACTGGACAAGTTAAAAGCTGAATCAACTAGTAATGAAGTACACTTAGATGATCAACAAGAAACATATGATCACTTATCCTGTGTTGATGACCGGCCGAGAAATCCTCCTACCGCTAAGACCACCACCGCACCACTTTATGCACCACCTACAAACCCCGGAAAAGGTTTGGATCCAGATCTGGGTCTTGGCTAAAATAGTAAAGATGAGAAAGGAAACAATAGACAACACACAAATATGAACCTAGACCAACACTAGACCTAAATTCGTAAAATGACAGACTATAGTTTCAACTACTCATCATGCACCAAAGAATCGATAAACCAAAGGCAAAGGAAATAGTAGAGTAAATCATCTTACCAAATTTACTAAGGGCAAAGATTTATCAAAGGTAAGAAGACTTTACCCTTGTAAGATGATTGGAATGTTACACCTCCAAAATACAAGAAGAAATCACTTCCTGCCACGCAACCTATGTTTAGGAAAATCCCATCCAGGCATGTGTAGGAAGTAGGAGCTTAGATCTAAACAAATTAGATCTATGCGCAGCAGATGGATCACGATTCATATATTATAACACATAAACAAAGGATTTAATTACTACAAGGGAGTTAAGAAAATCATACAAATAGTAAGGAAGATAAACTTTAATCTTCGGATGAGAAGCCTTGATCTTCCAATGTGTTCTCCAAACGGTAGTTGCTGGACACCCTTCTTGATATGAGAGCCTCCTCGATATGCAACGCCAAGAAAAACTTGTAGTTTTTCTTCTTCTAAAACCCAAGACAAGAAAACTAATTTTCTCTCTTTTTTGGTGGTGGTAAAAATCTAAGTGTATTTTACACTTGGAACAACTCTCCTTTTATAGAGAGAGTAAACCTGGTCTCCAAGTTTTAATTAATTAAAAATAAAAGATATTTTCCTTAATGAATAATTGTGACATGTCAATGACCAATAGAAACCAAATAACATGTCATACAACCAATCACATAACAAGAATATCTTTTATTTTCCAAAACACAAGAAAATCAATTTTTGTGCTAAAAGAGAACCAAAAATGCGCCACTTACCCTAGGTTTAGTGGCCCACATAAAATGTCTTTATGTGTATTATATTATTTAGCCCAACTAAATAATATCCATGCATATCAATTAATTGGCCCAACCAATTAATTATTTCCTTCGAGGCCCAAATAAACAAGAATATTAGCCCGAATTATGTAGCTTACATTGCACTACACTCTATAACTCAGTGAGCTCTAATAATTAAATATAATATTCATCGAATAGAATAAATATATATAATTATTAATTCCGGATTACGCCACCATAAACTCGAAACTCAACTCTACCAAATATAGATATATACTTATACTCAACCTATGTAGTGAATAAGCGCCCATTGATATAATCACTACATATGGATTAACCTCCATAGCCTCTCCACTCAGGTGGGATGTCTCCGTAAACCCGACACATAATATCTTATCCTTATTTACCATTAACCCCTCGATGATCAATTAGTGCACATATCCGACTAGTAGCTAATTAGTCAAATGTGAACTCCCGGATTTATCACTTTCTTAGGCTAACAAATACGGGGACTGCTCTCTACTTCCCGCAGAAGGAATGGATTCCATATCTGTGAAAATCGTAATCCACTCACTCATCGTGAGACAAAGTCAATGAGAAGTGACTTGGAACACATATTTAAGTGAACCGTAATTCAACACATCAAACACTACCCCGAGACAAGTAGCACCCCTCGTGATCACCTCAGATTAAGGTTGATCCATATATGATCATATAATGATTTAATAAGATTCTCAATTACGGAATTATATCGAAAATTCAGATTAAATCGGTCCAAATTCTATATGAATGCCATCATATATAAATGCCCCACGTAGTACCCCTCTACCGACAAACTGATAAGACTATCACACCCTGGGCGTGTTCTCGCGCATTATTGGTGTTTTAATCAAGAGACCCTAAACTCGATTAAGTTCACCACGGATTCAATAGCTTTAAGTATATCACCACTCACTTAATCCTCATGTGCATGGCACACACATCGAAGTTAAGCGGTTACATACCGATATACTTAGGGTTTGCATCAAGGTATTACTTACAAGCACAAAGCAAGTAATAAGGTGAGATAAATTGCTATAAAAACAATTACACAAATTGTCTTTCGGCACTACACCTAACAATCTCCCACATGCATGAAATGACAAGCAACGCATTGTTTTTAGAGCACACCCTTTTCTCATCTTATTCACAACACTCTCCCACTTGCTCTAAAAGCAGATGAGACATATCCTCAATGCCGCACTTCCAAGCACTTGACTTGGTATACCGATTAGTTAGGTTGTCGGCTCGAGACGCATCTTTAGGATCAAACGCCGCCGTCCATCTAATCAAAGGTACTTTCTCTCAATATGCTTTTGACCTCTAAAGGATCGAGAAGATCCTTCTAAGCTATCTCTTCACCGCTTTTAACAATGAAGCGATATTGGCTCACTGCACTGAATTACTCCCCATCGTCGAAGGAAATTCCAAAGCTATATCGCCACTTCAAATACCCCAAAGTTGCTACGATCCGATTAATTAAAGTTGAATTGGCGGTGTAGATTTCTCCGCACTATAGCTCTATCACAAATGAGTAAACACTAAGCCCGAGATCGCCCCAATGATCATCCTTAATCTGACTATAAGTCGAATCGCTGTAGTCAACTGTATTCAAGTTTGCACTGAATGTACAAGCACATTATTCCTCGCTCTTCAAAGGTACTTGAGGACGACTAAAAACGCTTATTCAATGCTCGAATCCGAGATTCAAATACTATTGACTTGTGATAACCTCGACTAGCCGCTATCCAAGAGAGACACTATCCTATTTTCTTTATCCTAAGATTTTGAGAATCATTCCCGAGAGGTAGGTAGGACTACTTCATTGAATGTTGCATCCGTATATGCAAGATCATATTAACTAATAAGATGGACGGGATAGCCAATGACTCATTCTTGTGAATTTGACCGAATCAAATTTTAGAATATAGTCCACCTCTTCATCCAGAGAATCTTGGCGTGTCGCTTTCCGACTTCGTATAGCATACCCATGTTGTTTCCATCCGCTGCAGCAGTTATCATTCATGAACACTAATATTACTACTTTACCAATATTGATATCCAAATTATGAAAGACTTATCAATATTCCGGTCAAGTCCACATAGCTTTAAAACATGTGGCTTTAAATCACCAAGAGGTTCTCTTAAATCCACATAGATATAACCCCATGGCTCCATCCCGCCATGTGCTCTAACCAAGATCCTTCGCTCAATGAATCCAGATCTGCTTTTTGCAAGAAAGTCTCAGGAATCACCTATATTTTCTCGCTTAACGAAATCTAGCAAGATCGAGTAGTGAGAGAGTTCAAGGTCCGTTAACTCTCTACTTTCAGTGAATCACCCCTATACCACTCATCTTTGCAATCGAAAGTTTAAACTTTCCTATTCATTCGACTATTTTCCGTAGATCCAATTGTTCTACTCGGCCTCGAGACACTCAGGTTCTACAAGAGGTCGAATCGAACCGAGTACCAAAACTCTATTTACAGTGGTTTAGGCTTTCAAACCAACCTCTATGATCGTAATCCTATAAGCCCACCAAGAGCCATAGGTTATCAATCACCCCAACAGATCAGAAAGTCCACAAAACCACAACGGGTCAACGGTTAAACCATAATCCCACCGCAAGGGTGGATTGACATTCTCGATCCAGAGTATTTATCAAAGGTAATCACCAACAATCAATGTTGGACGGGTCTTATTAAATCGATAGTAACTACCTTTTGGGTAACCATACTCCAGGGTCTAAGGTCACTACTTATAGATTCTATCGTAAGGCTTGTGACATACTCAACCATCACTTTCTCGATCTCAAGAATCTTATAACCAACCTTCACTCGCCTCATTAAGATATTTCATGAACAAATACAATCAAACGTATGCAAAAAATCTCCTGGCCCTACCTTCAAGATTAAGTGCTAAATGCCTACATTTACGGAAGTGGTGTGAACCAAATTCACTCCTTATCCATAAATTCACTAGCATTTTCTAGGTAGACTTCTCGGTTTACATAATAATGTTAACCATTATTTTGCAACCAATTATCTTAATTGAGTTTAGCAAAGGTATTGTAGTATATCAATAACTATATAGGGCAAGTAAGTCTATGGTTTCTTCCTCAAAGGAAAAATATTCCACTGTAAGGAAAGCCGATCATCACCCCAAGACCACGTGGATAGCCAATTTTTGAGCATGGAATACTCTATTCTCTCACTAAAATCGTAGACTCCTCCTCGCATTCTTTAGATACACTAAATCGTGTTTCGAGTAGTTATCGACAAAATATCACCACCAAAAGCTCCCATTAGCTTGTATCTCTCACTAGACCTGTATGTCAATATGAACAAGCTACATTACTTCTTCAGATCTATTACCCTTTCCCAATTGAAAGGTAGCTTAGTCATTGTTCCTTTAAGACATTGTTCCAGACTCGAGATAGAATCACCCATAGCCACCATTAGGTCTTATCTCTAGGATATATGCACTAATTAATAGATTTTGAAAAATCGCTATCTTAATACGGAAACCGCTTGCCTATAATAGTTTAAGACGTGTTTCATATACATTTTCAGATTTCTTAGTGGTTCTCGACTTATCAAACAAAAGTCCGAGTCTCGGATTCGCATTTACAAATGTCATATTCACTTTCTATGAGGCAACAATATGTCGAGTTGAAAGTGAATCCATTTGTTCCAACGACCAAAAACAAAAATAAATTTTCCGTCGAATTCAAAATTCATTTCATACCACTCTCACTATTCTAACCGAAATTACTACCCATTATTACTCTATTAATCGTTAAAACAAAGCTTTTGTTCTTCCAAAGAACATAGCTCCTGAGTCGAGTTACTCGTTAAGAAAGTCGCTATGATTCATTGGTTAGTGATCCAAATCACTTTCCTTATCATATACTTTCTTTAATTAATATTTCACTTAGCCTCAAACTTAGTTTAGATGATTAACACTTATAGACATTCTTTCCCATTCTTGACTTTCCTTAAAAGGAAATAGTCTTGAACTAGCAGCTGCTTGATTAGACACTACTCGTGAACTGTGGGATGTCTAATGAAAGTGTTACTCAGCTGGGACTAATTTTCTAATAAATTAGAAAAACAACAAAACATAAGATTAAAGCTCCCACTAGTTTATCGGTTCCAAATACCGCCTAACTAGAACACTTTAATTTATGATTTTCTAATTTTTCTATTAGAAAATTTCTAGTGTAGTCACTACACAATTAAAAATTCACTAAAAGAATTTTACCGCCCCAATCATCTTTCAAACTAACTATGGTTGTCTCTCGCTCAACACGAGTGACAAAGAAGGACATACTTATTTACGCCACTTAAGTCTTGAAGGCTCAAGAGAAATATCTCTTCCAAAATTAATCGCATGTAAGATTAATAAGTACAACGCTCTAGTTACTTACCACTTTTTAAGGTCGCACTAATCAATTTAATACATACACTAGCAAACCTAGTACCCTAGAGAGATAATAAATAATTGTAAATAAAATGACAGTAAAATAAATCCAAATTATACACTACTAATAAATTTTAGGAACTATAAACTAAATGTATAGTCTATCCTACTGCTCTAAGGATTTAGTCTCACACCTCAAAGGCGCCAGTGGTAGGTCAAAGAGGTGACGAGTAAATTGAGATCTTTCTCTCTCGATGATTAAAATGGAATCGAACATCCAACTTTAATCCCCAATTACCTTTCTTTTTCAGCCAAGGTATTACCAAAAATACTCTTTATGAGTGTGACCTACTGTTTCTGATTTTTAGGTAGACCCCGAGTGTGCTGCCTTCGGGTCGGTTAGTGACTCGGTGAGTACCCAAAATCCTATCCTTTCGGAGACCAAGCCTTGAATTTTGATAGCGGTGAAGGCCTTCTTTAGGGGGCCAAAATCAAAGCCGGCACGAGGCGTCACCATTCTCTCACGGTGCTTGAGTCAACAGTAGAGGTTGTGGGGTCGGCTGTCGCCTCTCCCACACCCACTCAATATTTTGAAAAAGTGGTGGGTTTACTGATTTCGTTTTTGGAATTGATGTATCTTTAAGGATCAATAAATCATAGGCCCGAATGGTGTCGGTTATGTGGGCTAGCCCACCCGACCTATTCGTTGGAGCATATGTGGCCGCCGACGGGTCAAGCTTGGGGAGTCTGCTGAGCCATAAGTGGCTCGCCGGATGGCTCACCTTGCCGGAGCCCTGCGCAAATGCCACACGCGGGAGGGTTGTTGATCGAGCCGTGGCTCGCTTGACCACCCAACCTTGGTTTGACCATTTTCAAACCATATTCGCCTACAATTGTCCAATCCTCTTTAACATCAAACTTTCATGTAGAAACTACAGCACAAAAACGAAATCTCGCCTGTAAGGTGGAATTCACCGAGAATCCAACACCTTAACAACGAGGTTTCGTGATTTTACTCCCTATGCTTTCGAGTGGGATTCACCGAGAATCCATCACCCAAACTCGATTTACTGATAAAACCCATGATCCTCGGTTTTTACCCTAATTAGTTTCTAATTAATATCAAACAATTAATTAAAACTAATTATGTTTGTATACATGCCTAACTAATTCCTCGAATTAATTTCTACATGTATGCATATGGAGTGGAATTAATGATATGATGCATGTCATGGTAATTTTCTGGTTCTACACATACAACCTAAGCATGCATACTAGTGCGGAAAATAAACATCAAGATGGACCGTTGGCACCCCCGTATCTAACCTATTAGAAAATAAATAAATAAACCCTAACTAGGGTTTACTAGTTTCTAACATAATCTGCAGCTGTTCAACTTCGATGATCGGGAAACCAAACAAACTCGGATCGTGACGAAACATTCCAGACCTGTTCTTCACTCCTAAAACTTCAATATGGACGGTTGGATTGGAGTTTCGACGTGCCAATTTTCTTCAGTAAGCCGTCGAATTTGCTGTTGAATCTGTGTCTGGCAGCAGCGCAACAGTGACTTCCCGGAGCCGATCGGGCATCGAGATGAAACTCGATCGACCTGAACTTTTATGGCATGTACATAACACCATGGTAAATAATCTGGTCGGATTTTCGTTTCAACGGTCCAAACTCTTCTCGAAAGACGAGGGAAGTCACAAATAGTGGTTTCGTGAATCCCGTGGTTTTTCTCAAGTTATAGAGAAAATTTATTGCAACAAACAGATATCGAGACGGACTCCGATCAACCCCAAATTTGGAGGGCATGTTCTTCACCTTTTAATCTTAATTCGACCGAGGGATTGTCGCTTCAATGGCTCAATCAACGGGAAAACGGAAATACCAAATGTAAACAACACCGATCTACTTCTAGAAATTAAAATTGCAACAAAGAATAAATTACATAATTTCCTATACTCATATGAACGAATTTTCTTCATTTATATGAGTTTACAATAGATCTAACGGGTAAACAAAGTACAACCCCAATCCATCTTTTTCAACCACAACAACCAATCATTATCTATGCATATAAAAGTTAAAATTTATCTACATGCTATTCCACTCCTTTAAATCGCTTATTTATGATTATAACTACATAAATCGTGGAACCTCGCACCGATACCACTTGTAGAAGTAGGACCATAGATCTAAACAAATTAGATATTTGCGCAAATGGATGGATCACGATTCATATATTATAACACATAAACAAAGTATTTAATTACTACAAGGGGGTTAAGAAAATCATACCAATAGTAAGGAAGAGAAGCTTTAATCTTAGGATGAGAAGCCTTGATCTTCCAATGTGTTCTCCAAAGGGTAGTTGGTGGACACCCTTCTTGATATGAGAACCTCCTCGATATGCAACACCAAGAAAAACTTGTAGTTTTTCTTCTTCTAAAACCCAAGACAAGAAAAAACTAATTTTTATCTCCTTTCTTTGGTGGTGGTTTAAAATCTTAAGTGTATTTTACACTTGGAAAAACTCTCCTTTTATAGGAGAGTAAATCCTTGGTCTCCAAGTTTTAATTAATTAAATAAATAATTAATTAATTAAATAAAATAAAAAGATATTTTCCATAATGAATAATTGTGACATGTCAATGACCAATAGGAAACCAAATAACATGTCATACAACCAATCACATAACAAGAATATCTTTTATTTTCCATTACACAAGAAAATCAATTCTTGTGCTAAAAGTGAACCAAAATGCTCGACTTACCTTAGTAGTTTGTAAGCCCATATAAAATGTCTTCTATGTATATTATATTATTTAGCCCAACTAAATAATATCCATGCATACCAACTAATTGGCCCAACCAGTTAATTATTTCTGAGGCCCAAATATACAAGAATATTAGCCCGAATTATAGAAAACACATTGGGAACCATGGACCTATAACCAGTAGCTCCAATAATTAAATATAATATTCGTCGAACAGAATAAATATATATAATTATTAATTATAGGATTACGCCACCATAAACCTGAAACTGAACTCTACCAATTATAGATATATACTTATACTCAACCTATAGAGTGAATAAGCATCCATTGATATAATCACTACATACGGATTAACCCTCCATAGATCATCCACTCAGGTGGGATGTCTCCAAAACCCGACATGTAATATCTTATCCTTATTTACCATTAACCCCCTGATGATCAATTAGTGCACATATCTGACTAGTAGGTAATTAGTCAAATGTGAACTCCCGAGATTTATCACTTTCTTAGGGCTAACAAATAAGAGGAATGTCTCTCTACTTCCCGCAGGAAGGAATTGATTCCATATCTATGAAAATCAAAACTACTCACTCATCAGAGACAGTGCAAATGAGATGACTTGGAACACATATTTAAGTGAACCGTAAATAACACATCAAACACTACCCCGAGACAAGTAGCACCATGTGATCACCTCAGGATTAAGGTTGATCCATATATGATCATATAATGATTTAATAAGATTCCTAAATTACGGAATTATATCGAAATTCAGATTAAATCGGGTCCACCATATATGAATGCCATCATATATAAATGCCCCACGTAGTAATTCTCTACCGACAAATCGGATAAGACTATAACACCCTAAGGTGTTCGGGCGATTATTGGTGTTTTAATCAAGAGACCTTAAACTCGATTAAGTTCACCACGGACTAACAGCTTTAAGTATATCACCACTAACTCAATCCTCATGTGCATGCCACCCACCGAAAGTTACGCGTTACATATTGATATACTTAGGGTTTGCAAAGTTAGTTGTATTACTTACAAGCACAAAGCAAGTAATAAGTTGAGATAATTGCTATAAAACAATTACACAAATTGTTTTTCGGCACTACACCTAACATCATGTTCCTCGATACATGAAGCAAGATGAAAATAGGTTTCCTCCCGCATATCGGGGAGTGAAATAGATGCAAATACACCTAAAGGTAGAGAATTGTATCGTAATAATTTATCAAGAAGTATTATGCCATGCCTTATACATATGAGGTTTATGACTTCAACCATCCAAGGAGAAGATCCTTGGATTTACACTTGAGTAGAAGGGATGATCACTAATGTGTATGGACCCAAACCATGTTGGGTATCTAAACATGCATAATTTGTTTTGTAGATGTCCGGTATATGTATGTGGGATGCTCCATATATATGACAAGAAACAAAGGATGGCCGATCGACTTAAAGATTTTGATTGACCAAAAGTTACCTTTGGAGGCAAATAAAACCCGGAAATATTAAGGGAATGCATCATGTTGAAGAACAATCTAAAGATTCTGAATGTGTCTTATGTCAAGAGATTGAATTTCAATCTTTAAGCATTAGTCAATTTTGTGACAAAGGCAATGCGCATCAAAGAAAGAAGGATGCAAAGTGATTCACAATCAAACCAAAGACAAATTGTACTTGCAGAAAGAGAGAAGACAAAATGTATGTGGTAGATTGGAAGATAGCAAAAGTAGAAACTTGTCTGCTTTTCAAGAACAAACAATAAACTAGATGTATTTGGCACAAAATATTGAACCATCTTAACCTCAAGACCATCAACAAGTTATCAAAGAACAAGCTAGTAGAAGGCCTACCTAACATTACCTTCAAAAAGGAAAGTCTTTGTGATGCATGTCAGAAAGGAAAATAGATCAAGAGTTCTTTCAAGTCAAAGCCACAACAATCAACAACCAGTGATTCTCGTGATCGCTGCACATATGGATCTTTTGACCATATACACCAAAGAGTGTAAGTGGAAAGTAATACACTTTAGTAGTGGTTGATGACTTCTCCAAGTTTACTTGGACCATTTTCATGAACAAGAAAAGAGAGACACTCACGGCTACCAGACTTACTAAGAATAATTCAAAATGAAAAGAGTTGAAGATCATCAAGATAAGATCGCACAGAGGCAATGTAATTCCTAAATGAAGTGATGAGAACCCACCGTAAAAATGGAGTACTATATCAACTATCAAGAGTGGTGAACTCCTCAACAAAATGAAGTTGCGCAGTAGAAGAAATAGAACTTTAAAGGAAGCAAATAGAACCATGATAGCAGTATAAGCTAACCAAAGAGATTTTGGACTAAAACAAAGAACACAACATGTTTTACTCTAAAACAAATCTATCATCAACAAACATCATGGGAAAACCATATGAAGTGTGGAATGGAAGAAAACCTAACATATCTCACTTACATATGTTTGGATCTAAATATTTTGTTTTGAACAGGAATCAGCTACATACTTTTGTTGGAAAGGCCGATGAAGCAATATTCATGGGATATTCAGACACCAACAAAGCTTTCAGAGTACTCAACAAAAGAACTTTGGTGATTGACGAATCAATTCATGTAGTGTATGATGAACCAGACACCAGCAGTGAAGATTTACACACTTTTGAAGAAGAAGTTGCACAAGGACAAATCTACATGAATACAAATAAAGATTTAAATTACCATTCTAAATCACACTTTTGATAATCAATATGAAGTACTAGTTTCTATAAAAACAGAGCCACAAACACATACTCAAGAAGTTGATGCGCAAGCAGGAACAATTGAAGCACCAGAACAAGCACATCTCCATACAGGTGTTAGAACCAGAAGACAACTGGAGAGTATGCTAACTTGCTTTCTATCACAAGTGGAACCCAAAACAATAGATGATGCAATACAAGATGCTGATTGGATAACAACCATGCAAGAAGAACTCAATGAATTTGAGAGAAATGAGGTTTGGGAACTTGTTGATAGACCCAACATGGAAGACATGATTAGAACAAAATGGGTATTCGTAAACAATATGGATGAACAAAAACTCGTTGTCGTAAAACAAAGAAAGACTAGATGCAAATGGATATTCACAAGGATAAGGCATAGATTATAATGAAACCTTGCACTAAGAGCTGTGATTGAAAGAAATTAGACTTTTCCTATCTTTGCACCCACAAGGACTATAAGGTATATCAAAAGGATGTCAAGAGTGTATTTCTGAATGGACACATGAAAGAGGAAGTATATGTGGAGCAACCCCCTGGTTTCCAACTCAAAGGGAAGAAGACAAAGTTTACAAACTCAAGAAGGGACTATATAGACTCAAACAGGCACAGAGCCTGGTATGAGACACTCACACAATTGTGAATCCATAATGGATTCAAAGAAAGGAACCATTGACAAGACACTTTTCAAACTAGAAGATGGAACAAGCACTTACTAGTTCAGATATATGTGGATGATATCATTCTGGATCAAGATGAAAACTATGTGAAAAATTTGCAAACTGATGAAAAGGAAATTTCAAACGAGTATGATGGGTGAACTCAACTACCGCCTTGGTTTACAAGTGAAACAATGGAAGATGACATATTTATCAACTGCCAAGGAGACAAAGGACATGATACACAAATATGAAATGGAAAAAGTGGCACATCGTATACACGATGTGCAAGGACAGCTTCTGGAAAATATGAGAATGGAAAAGATGTTGACCGTAAGCTATATAGAGGAATCGTTGGCTCACTATTTACTTAATCGCAAGGCACTCTGACATTGCTTTTGCAGTAGGAGTATGTGCAAGATTTCAAGCTCAACCTAAGGAATCTCACTTGCTAGTAGCTAAGAGAATCATCAAATATTTGAAGCACACAATCAATGTAGAATTTGGTATCCCAAAGATGGTGGATTCAAACTAATATCTTATTCAGATTCGCACTATGCCGTATGTAAAATTTGGATGTAAAAGCACTTTAGAACTTGTCAAATGCTAGGCAAAGACTAGTAGCATGTTTTAGTAAAAACATATTCTATAGTCGCTTCAATAGTCAAGGTAATATATAGCAAGCAGTAGCTATTGTGCACAAGTACTATGGATCAGACAACAGCTAAGAAACTATAGAATTCAGTAGAAGACAATTCCAATCATGTGTGATAATACAAGTGCAATATCAATTACAGAGAATTCAGTGCTTTAGTCAAGAACAAAGCATATTGATGCGAAACATCATTTTTTCAAAGATAATGTCGAAAATGGAGATGTAATCTTGAGATATATATTTAAAGAAGACCAATTTGCTGATATCTTCACAAAACAACTCAGTCATGAAAGATTTTGTAAGTTGAGAACTAAGTTGGGAATGATAGAAATTGACTAAGTTTCAAGAGCAGCTAACGGGAGTAATCAGCGTAGTCACTTCACCAGCTGAATAAACCTTTGCCAATTTGGGTGCGCCACTTGGTGTAAGGCAATCGTTACTAACAAAGTCCGCTTCACCGATTGTTAGAACATTTTTTTGTTGCACCACCTAAGTAAATAGCTCCAAAGAATCACCAAGACAAACGCCCACTTCACCGCCTAGTGATCGCCTAAGACTCTCAACCGCTATACACTATAGAGAAACAAGTGAAGTTTAGCGTGAACTCAATTAGCCTTTTTCACTTATGTGAAAAATCCAAGGATTAATATATTTATTATGGAAGATTACCCACGTGATTTTATTTTGTGATCGTGGAGGTTATTTTTGAATTGAAGGTATAACGGCAATGCCTCACCCCTGGATTGATCATTACAAGCCTCAATCCTCTCCCCGCTACACTCAAATACAATGATTTACATACACAAAATCACGCCATTACTTCATCAAATCCTTCCATATTCAACCACATTCACACTTTCAAAACCTCTCATATATAAACAACACTTAAAGTTTTTCTGTACTTTACGCCTCCTTGCATTCTATAAAATCTATTATCTCCTGAAAATTCAAGCTTTTCTCCTCTCAAATTTCCTAAGGCAAGGCAATGGCATCATCTTCCTCGCTCAAAAATCCGCAAGCAGATGAGAAATCGATCATCATCAGAATGTTTTTTAGACATGAGCATTACCTTGCTCTGTGCAACAATGATTCGCAAGCACAACGATCGGTGAATGGATGTACCAATCTAGGGCTATTGACCTTCCTCAACTCATCAATCTCAGGAATATGGTATGAAACCCTAATCGCTTTTTTGGCAAAATTCAAAGTATGTTCCTGGCGGAAAGAATAGTTCCTGACAAAGATTACGAGCAATATGTTTGGACGAACCGTAATCACTACAGGCCTCCTCCATAGATGTCTTAATCTCTCAAAATCCGGACCCATTGAGATAAAGAACATGGAAATCAACATCAATAACTTCTGGGTTGAGATTGCCAAGAACACAAACCGGGTAGCCAAGAAACTCAACTACCCAAGATCGGCGCTCAAACAGCCGTTTGCCAAATTTGCTCACTTGATCACTAAGAGCATTAAAGGGAAGAAATGATCTATGCATGGCAAGACCTAGGTCAGGCCCAAATTGATGGCCATTATCTATCAAGGCCTTCAATTCAAATAGTCGTTGTTCTTTTTCAACAAAGCAAAGGAGCAACTTCAATGATAGATTGAGTCGGGTAAGTTAAAAGAAAGAGAGGCCACAGGTTGTGATTCTCTTCTGGGAGAAGAAATCGTATGAGATTCCTCTCCAATATCTGTTTGATTTAGTGAAAGTGATGCCTATTCACCTGCATAAACCGTGATGAGGCAAATGTGATGTTCACTTATGTCAAGCCATCCCAAAACAAATGTATAAAGATCTCGGAAAGAAGAGAAAGAAACCAAAGAAGAAATAGTTTTAGGATCGGGTGAAGAACCAGATCTCGCCTCACAAAGCTCAACACAGAGTCTACCGAGAAATGAAAACAGCACTTTATGATTCGTGGAGGATGAAGAAGATCCAGAGGGAAGAGACTCATCTCAAGAAGAGGAAAAGTTGAGGAAGCATATTATCCGACCCCAAATGTATGAAGATGTAGATGAAGAAGAGAAAGGGATGATGAAAGACATTCATCTTGCGTAAGATGAAGAAGGTAGAAGGTAATCATCACAATGATGATCAAGACAAAGAAAATGACACTGATGATGATTTGACGCTCTAATATTTCATTCGAAAGAGCAAATATTTTGAAGAAAAATAGCTGAGTGAACCAACTGAGGAAATTCACTCACCGACCCTCGAAGTGACTCCCCACTTTGACTAAGAGGGAATACCACCCAAGAAGTTGAAGCGACAAGATAAGAGGAAGCAAAGACATATTCCCAACAAAGCTTTGGAGATGAGGGACACTTTTAACAATCTCTATCTAATCAAGAGACTGATGAAGAAAAAAAAGAAGAGGAACCGGGCCGATGCATCTCAGATCAAAGACATGAATATTCAGAAAGAGCTTTTATTCTAGATATCAATCCACTGACTATGGACATGGAAAGGCAGAGTCTGAGCAGAGAGAATCTCAAAACTATTTTGAGAAGGAAACTTGCCACCATGGATCACAAGATTGAGGCCTTGACCAGTCACATCAAGGTACATGATGCTGTGATGGAAAGACAAGGAGACAAAGCTATGCCAACCGCCATCTATTATCCTCAAAGATGTTCATGCAAATCTAGATTTTCAAAGAAGAGCAGCTTGATGACAAGCTCAACCCCATGGTTGACACTCAATGATCACTCGCTAAAATTCAATTTGTTGAAACCATTATGGATGACTCCTCAAGCAGCCTTGACAACTCATACAAGTGTCGAGGCCACAAACAAGATTCTAGAAGAGAGGTATGATGCTACCAAAAGGGGAAGGTAGTAATAAGCCTCGAGCTCCAAAGGCAAAGGTAGTGAAGGGGACAAGCAAAGGTATCAGTTTCAAGAAAAGTAGCTTGTAATAAACCTTCTATGCTTTACCATAAGCTTTTATTGCCCTTTATGGATGAATAAAATTATTGAGTTTTATTCTTTTATTTTATGAGAAAATTTTACTTATGTTCAGGCTTATGAGGGTTTTGGCATTATCAAAAAGGGGGAAATTGTTATGAACATTTTATTTGTTTTGATGATGGTCATACTAGCTGTTATAGCAATCCTGAAATAAGTTAGATATATTTGTATAAGTTTTTACTTAGAGTCTGACATGTTGTATAAGTTCAATCAGACATAACTTCTATATCTAGAAGAGAAATGTCAAATCACAAATTGAATCATAGTTATTGATTCAATTCTCAACTTTGATTTTATCAAAGGTGTTACAATCGTGAAATACCAAGAAGGTGTGAAGGACAAATTGAGCTACAATGTGAAGGTCAGTGTTTGTGATGAGTCGTGTGAAGAGGCAATTCAACCTCTAAGGACCAAGTAGCAAGCTTAGTTCAAACATCAATTCTACTGCTGAAGACCAAGTCGGGAAGATTGTGAAGTTAGGGATTAGTGAAGGACAATCAAGTGTCTAGAATTTACTTTGTGTCTTGTAAATCAGAAACCTCAAGAACATAAGTGGATTTGGCCTCCGATCATACGAGAAGAGAGGACTGATGTGATTACACCACCTGAACTCTATAATTCTTGTTTACTTACATTTCGCATTTACTTACTGCATTATAGTTATATTCATCTAGTTCACCAGCAAACACCAAAAACTGAGTCATCATATTAATCGATAACTCATATTTTACAAGGCTTAATTTAATCCATCACGTTAACTCAAATGGTTTAGCTTAACTACGCACAAGTTTTAGTTGAACTAAATCTAGTTTAAGATTCAGTTTCCAGTTAGGTTTTTGGTGACAAGTTTATTCAACCCCTCTAAACTTGTGTGCCTTTTCAAGGGACCAACACATCCATCAACTCAGATCTTGCTAACAATAGTGCCGCAAACTACCGGTCATCAATCTGATCAATGCCCCGGATTTTCAACCCATCTAACCTTTCTGCTTCATCTTCAACGCTTGAAACTGCAAACACTTGTTTTCTACTCAACGCGTCTGCAACCATATTTGCTTTACCCGGATGGTAATGAATATCCAAGTCATAATCCAAATTACAATCTCTAACCATCTCTTTTGTCTCATGTTTAGATTCTCCTGGGTGAAGAAATACTTTAAGCTCTTGTGGTCTGTATAAATCCTAGGCTTAACTCTATACAAGTAGGGCCTCCAAATCTTTAATGCAAACACTACCGCTGCCAACTCTAGATCATGTGTTGGGTAATTCTTCTCATGCACCTTTAACTGTCTGGATTCATAAGCGATTACTTTTCCTCCTTGCATCAACACACAACCTAAACCTTGTCCTGAACCATCTATATAAACATCGTAGTTATCAAAGATTTCCAAAACAGCCAAAACTGGGGTTGTAGTCAACTACTCCTTCAACGTCTGGAAAGCATCCTTGCACTCACTTGTCCACTCAAACCTCACATTCCTTTGAGTGAGCCGGGTAAGTGGTGTAGCTATCTTTGAGGAGTCTTGTAGAAACTTCCTATAATAGCCAGCCAAACCGAGAATACTCCTAACTTCTGAAACTGTAGTCGGTCTGGACCACTTCTCAACTACTTCAATCTTTGCTGGATCAACTTGAATGCCATCTCCAGAAATGACATGACCTAAGAAACTGACTTGATCAAGCAAAAGTCACACTTTGAAAACTTAGCATACAACTGGTTCTCTCTCAAAGTATCCAGCACTATCCTTAGGTGTTCTTCATGCTCCTTCTCATCCTTAGAGTATACGAGGATGTCTTCCATGAACACTATCACAAACTTGTCCAAGTATGGCATGAAAACCCACTGCATTAAATCCATAAATGTAGATGGAGCATTAATGAGTACAAATGGCATGACCAATAACTCATAATATCCATACCTCAGATCAAAGCGCCTTCGTATATATGCTACCTTGACTTTCAATTGGTGATAACCTGCATCTAAGATCGATCTTGGAAAACAGCTTCTTGCCTTACAAATGATTAAATAGATCATCAATCCTTGGTAAGGGATACTTGTACTTGATGGTGAGGTTATTCAACGCTCTATAGTCTATACACATCCTCATGCTACCATCATTCTTCTTAACAAAGAGAACTCGGCTCCTGGCAAAGAAGTGCTAGGCTGAATTATATTCCTCTCAAGCATATCCTTGCTCGGGCTTTCAACTCTTTTAATTCAGCCTGTGCCATTCTATAGGTGCCTTAGCAACTAGTGCCACTCCTGGCATTAACTTGATCTCAAACTCGCTCTCTATCCGGCATGTTTCCTGGTAAATCTCTCGAAACACTTCAGATACTTTTACTATAGTGGTTTCTTCTAACTTAGGCTTCACTTGTTCCACATCCACAAACAGATAACAAGTAGCCTTCACAACCCTTTTGACATGCTCTTATCGCTTTCACCGAATTTATAGGGTGACACTTTACTAGGCTTGTAAACATTACCTTGATAAGTCTTAGCTGATTTCCTGGTATCTTAAAGGTCACTTCTTTCCCTACAATCTATGAACATAATTCTCGGATAGCCAATCTATTCCAAGAATTACATCAAAATCAAAAAGTCCAAAATCAGAAAGTCACTTTGCAACCATATGCTCCTTCTCACACATCCACTGAGGCATCAACTTGGCTACCTTAGTCACTTTTCCTAATGGTGTTTTTATTTCCAAGGTGTTTCTTAAAGTTTCCATTGGTGTTGTTTTAGCTATCTTAGTGGACACAAATGTTTTAAATGCTCTAGTATCAAACAAGGCAGAACCGCTAAGTTGTCTAATATTATTGTACCGAGATAACATTATCATCCGGTTCTCGACATCAGATCCACGGAGAAATATCGAACAGCCGACTCGGCCGCTTTCCCGCTTCCTTGATTTTGAGTTCTCTTAGCACCATTAATAATCAAGGCTTGTCCTGAAGGTCTTAGTTTCCAAGACCTTGTTCAACATTTCAGCCATGTTCCATGGTGTGCTTCCTAACTTTCCTACTTAGATATCATGGACAAAACATTCTTGAACAACTCAAATCGCACTATTCAACTTCTAATCAAGGTTCTCACCGGAAGGTGCTTCCTTATGTTTACAATCCATATAGACAAAATTCTTGGATAGCCGACCTATACCAAGAATTACACCATAATTCGTAGAATTCAAAACTATAGGGTCTTTTTCTTCTTCTTCTTTTTATACGGTAAACTCCAACATGATCATCAACATCTTCTAGATTAACCACAACTACTAGACCCCTATCTTCAACCAAACCACTCGCTTCTTGCTGGCCCTAGAACTTCCAATTCCAAACTTAACAACACGAGTATCTCTGAGGTTACCTAACATTCTGAAAGAACAAAAAGAATCAGAATGTTACTATGTGGCCTAAAGAGATCTTATCTTAAGGAACGGCTTCAAAGCGACGCTTCGCCTCGATACTAACTCTAATGCCCCGCCCCGACACCGAGTACTTATCCGAAAGGAGCGTTCGGCACGTATAAAATAAAATAAATTTCACTTTATACGTAAGCCTTTACTACGTCGTATCGATTTAAGCATAACGGAAGCAAAAGACTCAGGTAATATTTTTCAAATAACCAAGAATAGAAACTCAATATCTAAAGAGAGAAATGTAACATTTATTACATTGGAAAGCCAAACAAACCAAAATGTACGAAACCTCCAAAAAGTACTAAAAGGAAATTACAACATTTCCAAACAATTCTAAATTATAAATGAAAGCAAAAATAAGTAAACTCTAAACTTCGGCGCCCTTAAACGCCGCCGCCAAAGTCCTCCTCGAACTCCGGATTTACTGTTTTTCTTCTCTCCCCAACACATAAATAAACATGCATTCGAGGTAAGTACATTGTAAATAGTAAGAAGTAGAAGCACAAATTAACTAAGGCTCTTTAACAAGTCTTATTATAATAATTATCTTTATGAGACCGACTCGATCTGAGCTTCATTTCATGCCCATCGACACGTCATGACTATACGTTTCTAGCTTACCTTATCTTAGTTACTTCATTACTCAAGGGCACTATGGGTGATGCGTATCCACCATGAGATATACTTGCCAACTATGGTTAATAGCACCGATAGTCCCGGGATCTCCCCGGTATGCATATACGTTCGATGAATTTCCCTTACTACCCTTCAGCCTTTTGAGCCAGTAGCGTTGTTCACCTATCCTGAACGTATCACATCGCCAATATGAATTAGTGCCTAACCAAGAATAAGTGACATTTTATCTTTTATTACACTTATGTAGTTATTTTTGTGTATTAATTAGCCACCTAAGTTTTTTCAAAGGGAAACCCACCTTACCAACTCTACTCCCTCACTTAGACAGCTAGACATCACATCCTATCAAGTACACAGACATTGATGAACTCTGGCTCATCAAAGCACAAGCCCTTTCATGCCCTTCTGACAGATCCGAACTTCAACTCCCTTTATGAGTACATCTGGTGCCAAAACTAAAAGAATCGGAAGCTCAATCGAGGCTTGTTCAAGCTTAATTAATGTTATAAGATTTAAGAACAATGTTTAAAACTCATATCATAGCTAAAATCAACTTATTCATCAAAAAGGAGGTCCAAGATTTACTCACACTAGGTTCAAAGGCGCGCTAACGAGCCTCTCAGATGTAAAATTTCGCCGCTTGTCCAAAGGCGCTTAGAACTAGTCTCAGTACGCCCGCACCGGGCTCCAAAGGCGCTTGTACTAGATCCGTGCACCTCAATAACTCTCTCAATGTAAAATTTCATGTTCAAGACCTCCGCTTTTTTAACCATAATCGATCCCTAATCATTCTCAAACTTTTTCAACATCAATATACTCAGAAAATAGCAGAAAAACTTGACCTTTATAGGACCATAACATCCTATGATTCTTAAACAACTCGTAGCATGACGTCTAACATCCAAAACATCAACAAATCACAACTTAAACCCTATAAGCCGTAATGAACGTGTAGGAAGACCCTCTTACCTTTTAGCAAGCTAATCCAAGTCCAATCCTCAAAAAAAACTGCAGAAAACACCTTTTGCAGAGAAACCTCGAGAAAAGCTCCAACTTTCTTATGTTGAAACGACACCCTCTCCACGACGATCCCGACGCTCTACTCAAATCTGAAAACGGTTAACATTCGACTTAGAAAATGGAATAAATCTCTCAGCCCTTCTTTTCAAACTTCCACACGCAGTGAAGTTAAGAGATGAGGAGAAAAATATGATTTTTCTAATATGTTTTTTCGTATAATGGGAATTATTTTTCCTTAAATAGGCTTTTTCCCAAAATAACCTTTCCCCTTAATTACCCTTAAAATAAAATTTTCCTTAATATATATATATATATATATATATATATATATATATATATATAAAAACTAAAAACTTAACTCCAATAAAAGAAGTCAGCATAATAATATTTTGTTTTCGCAAAATGACACGTCTGCCCTTTTCCCGAAAATCAGAATATTACAACTTCACTCGCCAAGATATTCATTTTCTTAGATTGCAGTTGGAACATTATGAGTATGATATCATTCAACAAATGTGGTTTCAGGAATATCCACTATTGAAGATTTGTGCTGTAAATTAGTTGAGACAATTATATAGATCTCAAATATATTTTTTGATTGAGTGGTTGATTCGCTTTATTCTAACTCTTGAAGTCTCAATGGCTACCATGGAAAGGGCATTTTCAAAGAATGAAACATGATAAATCCACTCTCCTTAATAAGATGGATGAAGAGTTTCTTGCCGATTCCATGATAGTTCATATTGAAAGGGAAATCTCTCAAAGTGTTCATGTTGAGTTTGTTATTGATACATTTAATTCTCGTAAAGCTCGTAGGTGCAAATCAAGTGATTTGGCATTTTAGTCAGATCGGCACTTAATAAAATCAAGTTGAAAGACGTATCTAGCGTGTCATCTGTTAGGAATTCTACGCGGGAACGCAGCGGAATTTAAAATTTATTTCCTTTTAACCAAGATCGACTTCGTTTAAGCAATAAACAAATAAGCTAGTAGACGGTGGTTACCTTACTTGATCTAAAAGATCGACGCTTTGACCGTCTAAGAAGTGTAGCGATGCACGGAGCCACCCAAGTGTTCGGCCTCTACCGGTGATCCACACGAACAGCCCGCCGAAATCCCATCATGGATTCCTACTAGAAAAATTCGGTTGCTAGACTGACTTTTTCTCTCTCTCAAGAAGCTATCTATTTTTCACAAGAACTATTGGCTCTTGGAATTGTGATGTACAAAAGAGCTTGGCACCCCATTGTTTATATAGGGAGTGGTGCGCCCCTCTCTAGTCCCAATCTGATTAGGATTAGCTTCGAAGTAGATTGAGGAGAAAGTTCCTAATAAAATAAGGAAAATCCCCTTGATCAATTTTCTCATTTAATATTCAATATCTTATATTAAATATTTTCTCAAGATATATATTGACAATATCTTATATTTAATATATCTTTATCTTATTACCATAAATTTATTTTTCCAAAATCAATTAATATCTCATATTCCAGTGCTCAACTTGGGCTCGCTTTGCTCTCTATCCGTGAGGTGTGAATGTATGTGAGTACTGCTATGGATCACCGATCGATACCCCAATCATATCATCCACATAGAATTTTGCTCACAGGTGGGGATAGAGACAACCATTTGAATTGTCTCAACGCAGTGTCCATGATCATATTATAATTTGGTCTTACCATATTCATTAGGCTTGTTCCTCGGTCTGCTCAACTTAGGCCCGCTTGCTCTCTCGTCCGTGAGGTGTGAATGTATGCGAGTACTGTCGTAAGCTCACTGACTGATACCCCAATCATATCATCCACATAGAATTTTTCTTGTTGGTGGGGGATAGAGATGACCATTTGGAATTGTCTCAAAGCAGGTGCTCCAATGATCATATTATAATTTGACTGGAGATCTACCACCAGGAAATTCACCGCTTCGGCCTCCGAAGGCGCGATAATCCCCATTTGTACATCAAGCTCAATGGCTCCTTGACCTCAGATTCGTGGGTTTGTAAAACCCTCAAGAGTAGCATTGTGTGGCCGTAAGATGGAATCACCAAACCCCAACTCCTTGAAACAGTTGTAATACAAAATATCTCTGCATGCCCCGGTGTCTTCCATTACTCTGTTGACTCAGAACCTGATCGTGACTAGTGAGATACTCTGCATACGAGTCCTCTACATTGGTTGTTGTTACGAGCTCATTTTTGGTGAAAGCTAGTGGTCGCCACTCCCCGTAAGACGGGGAGGTGTCTCCACATGTTTGTTCATGCACCCTATCATGTACTTGATCCGATTGTTACCGGGAGGACTTACAAAGATGATATGGATTTCTCGATCATATTGACGCATATGTCGCTCGCTTCGGTTTGCTCCTCCGCCATTTCTTCGGTAATGATCGTGGACAACCTCGGGCCAACAATTTTCAAATTCTCTTTAATTGGTAGCGCTTCTCGGTATCATGACCCCGCCTCGTGGAAAGTGCAATATTTTGACGGATCACGCCGTCCGCGCTTTCAAGAGGAAGGGCTTAGGCAACTCATCCTTTATCTCGTATTAATCAGGTGTAGGAAACCATGATGGGAGTCCAAATTTTCTCCTTAAACTTTTCAGCCTTCTTGGGGTCCCGATCCCGCTTCCTCTAGAATATCTTGGCGGGCTTTGCTCAACCCCTTGCTTCCTCAGGGATGATGAAGTACCTCACTTCCTACCGTCCGCAACGCATTTCCCGGGCCGAACTTAGCATTTCTTGAGATTAGACGGCGGGTTGAGCACGGCAGGATTTGAGGTACCTGACTTAACCCTGCTTCAAAGCCACCATTACCACATTGTCACCAAACCCTTTTGTTGGACTTATTTTTATGTTTTAGTGGTGAGTGCCAAACTAGTCGTTATAATGCAAAGGCAAAAGATGTCTAGATCAAATGTATAGGTTTATTAGAGTTTGATCTTTGTATAGGTTTGATCAAACAAGCACCAGAATGGTCACCGGTTTATATCAAGAGATCGGGTCTATATCAAGAGGTGTCGAGACTAGTCAGAAACTTATCAAGATGTATAATGAGGGCTCAAACTCGCTTAATGAAGGCTAAGGGGTCAAACTTAGTAATTAAAGTCAAGGATATGGAATCGCAATTTAGGAAGTCTGTGATGACCTAAATCGATTACATATACCTTGTGTACAAGGTCTAAGTTCCATAAGTTGGATGGTGACTCGGAACTTAGTTATGATTAAATGGTGTAATCTAACTTCACAAATAAAAGTTAGATAAAAGAAGTCACCGCATTGTGTTTTAAACACAAAGAAATTATGGATCACCGACCGATATGTATCTCAAAGACTCATGAACTCGCGATACATATACCTCAATTTATTCAAGATTACATTGGAAGAAAACAAGGATAAGGACAAAATAACAACCTCTAATTTTATCAAACAAATCAATGGTTTATATTAAATGGACGTTGGGATGATTCATGACTCTATCCAATGGATACAAGTCAAAGGATGGATGCATCGCATTCTATCAAAAGCAAATCGACCGTGTCGCATTTATGAACAAAGTTGATAGAAAGCAAGTCAAATGGGACAAAACATGGAACGGCTATATTTGAATTTCAAATACAAGTCACAAGGACTCCTACCTATAAATAGAGGACTCCTAATTCAGATACAAGTGATGGAAAATAAGGATCTATCTTTAGCAATCAGAATTAAATCAAGAAAAACACATGCTGACCCTACTGAGCTTAAGGCTACTGATCCAGAGAAAATCTTCAAGTGTAATCTATATTCAAGCTACATCAAGTTTACACACTTGAAGACATCAAGCTGCTGATCATATCATCCTGATCAAGCTGCTGCAACATAATCATTTACTTGATTCAATCATTCTTTTATAAGAATCTACTGAAGACAGTGAAGCATCTTTGGGTGTGAAAGACTGTTGTTTGTGGTGGAGCTGTGAAGAGGCAATCCAACCCTTCAAGGACCAAGTGGAAGACTTTGGTGCAAAAGAATCTTACCTGCTCCAAGTGTTTAGTTTGATAAGCCATAGTTATTGTTGAAGGACAAGCAACTTAGGATTTTTGTAATAAATTACATCAAAGATCTCTAGTGAATTACCTCCAACATCACAAGAGAAGAGTGGACTGACAGGATTACACCACCTGGAACCACTATAAAATCTGCCTACTTACTTTCTGCATTTATATTCTGCACATAGTTTATATAACAAATCGATCTGCTGAATCTAGCAATTGAATCACACACATACACTACTGAGCATCTAATACTTGGTATCACATTTAACAACAAGTAATAAGGCTTAATTTTTTATATATTTCACAAGACAAATTCGTAAACTCACAACCAAGCAGACCATCGAGTATCGCAGAGTCACTGGTTGCCGAGTTTTTTAACTCCAAAAGTTTTAAGTGTTAAGTTTATTCACCCTCCTATAAACTTAACCAAAGCCTTTTCAAGGACCAAAATTGGTATCGGAGTAAAGGTTTCTATTCAAGTAATCCTACTTGTTGTGCTTGTGAAAATACTTTGAAATTTTTTTCAAGTTATCGATTTTCAAAGCTTTGCATCATGGATATCAACCAAGATGCTAGAACAATGTTGATGTGTTCTTTAGATCGCTTTGATGAGTATAAACGCCGATGCAGCTTATCTAGTCGCAACACATGATGAAATGATGGATGTGTCGATCGATGGACCACCGAGATTACCAAATCAAGAATAAAGTGGAGATGCGACACAAGACATTCCAAAGCCAAAAAGAGAATGGAATGCTGAAGATAGAAAGAGAGAAAATCTTAACAATATTTCTATTGATATCATATACAGAACTCTGGATAGCAATATGTATATGAAGGTGAAAGATTGCAAGACTGCAAAAGAACTTTGGGACAAGATACAATTAATCTGTGAAGGCACTAATGCAATCAAGAAGAACAAAATCAGTGTGGCCAAAAAGAGGTTTCAAAAGTTCAAAATGCAACCAAATTGAGCAAATGGAATCAAGATTCAATACAATCCTGGATGAACTCACCTTACTGAGTGTAGCTACTCAAAAGAATAAATCAACTCAAAAATCTTGGAAGCATTATCTGAAAAAGAAGTTTGGGAGATGAAGGTTACTGCCATAGAAGAAATGAGAAAACTACATGAAGAGGATACCTTCAAATTATTCTCAGATCTTAAAGCTTATGAATTCAGCAAGAAATTGGCACCTACCAATCTAAAAGGAAGAACCAAAGACCATCAGATTAGCTGCCAAACATCAAGAAGAAACATCAGGAGCTCAAGATTATCTACTGGATGAGATGCAAGAGCAGATTGCAATACTGAGCAAGAAAATCAGTATGATGAAAACTGGAAAGGGTTCTCCAAGGAATTTCACTAAGAAATTCAGTGAAAAGAAGAAGGATGATTCCAGGAAAGACAATGATTACTTGGGCTTTCAATGCAAGAAACCAGGACACTTCAAACCTGACTGTCTTGAGTTAAAACAAAGTAAGGAACATGATTATCTTTGCTTCAACTGCAAAAAGCCTGACATTTCGCACTGATTGTCCGCACTCATCAAGACCAAAAGTCAACAAAGAAGACATGGCAAGAAGGCTATGGTTGCTGAAAATGAATCAGGATATGAAGTAGAATCAGAAAAGGGAAATGAATCTGATGATACTGCACTTGTTGCTGAGATGGAAGATTATGCATTGATGGCAAATATGGATGAAACAGAGGAGGTATACAATTATGTATCTATAAACACTCCTGCTGGAAGTGATTGTTAATCAACTTGTGGTTCAAGTCCCAAAAATTCTAACAATGAAGAAACTTTGCATGCCATCCTTAATCAACTAAGGATAATACAACTGCTATGAGATTGTGAAGGCCGAAAAGAAGCTCTTCAATCGTGTTGAAAGATTAAATGTCAATTAAGAATCCTCAAAGGAAAGGAAAAGAAGTTGTATTGAATCAACATAAGCCTACCGTGCATTCAAAGAGTCGCCGAGTCCGCCGAACCATCTTGTTCCTCCACCGCATTCAAATCTGGAAAGCCTTATGGTGATAGAACAGATTTGATTTGGAACTCAACAATCCAATAAGAGTGGATCCAAAGAAGGTCACCGAACCTAGTACCAGATTGGTCCTAAGTTTGTGCTCGCATAAGATCCAACTCCCAAAAGGGTTGTTGAGGCAAGGAAGCCTACCGAGAATGCTTCAAAGAGGCAAAATCGTAAGTCTAAAAGGACATCAGCATCTCCACAAAAAGGGTAAATCCAAAGGTAGGACTCACTGACCTTCTAGACTGGGCCGATAGCATACCTACTACCAAGTCTCACTGACCACAAAAAGGGAAAACCTGAAATATTCCAAAGATAAGAATCCTAAACCCAAAAATGTTAATCATTCTAGGGATACTTATCTTAGGGGGAAAGGTAGACTGTTCCCTACTGATGATGACTGGAATATTACGGCCCCTACTGCTAGAAACAACAAGTATAACCATGCTGCTAGGGTAAAACCTAAGTAATGGACTCAGCAGAGGACTTATACAAGACCTTAGCAGGGACCTTAGCAGACTCCATATTACAGAGTTGTTCCTAACAGACAACAATTCAATGGTTATGCTAATGCTTCTAACAACAAAAATCACTCCAAACAACATTACATACCAAAAGGCCAGAAAGCATATGTGAATCCTACACAACCAATTGTTAGACCTTATGGATGTGTAGAATACATGTATGAACCAAAGTATGACACTTTTAGGAGAAGACCTTATGGAAACATGCCAGGGGTCATGCTTACCACTGACCATTATGGACCCAAACAGTTTTGGGTACCTAAAATGCATTAACTTTGTTTTGTGGGGTCTCTGGTATTTTGACAGTGGATGTTCCAGACATATGACAAAGAATAAGCACTGTTTGTCAAGTTATGTGGCAAAGAATGGTCCAAGGGTGAATTTTGGCAACAAGAATACACCTGGATACACAAGAGGATATGGCACACTTGTGAGAAATGGATTAACAATCAAGAATGTTGCATATGTGGAAGGACTGGACTACAACCTACTGAGCACTGGACAATTCTGTGACATGGGATATAAGGTCACTTTTGACAAAAACATTTGCACTGTCATTAGTGTGAGAGGTGATCAAGTTGTGTTGGCTGGAAGAAGACAACAAAACATGTATGTTGTGGATTGGTCTACTGCAGTTCCAGAAACATGCCTGATTGTGCATACCAAGACAAAACTTAATTGGATATGGCATAAGAAGTTGAATCATCTAAATTTTGATGATATCAATCATTTGGTGAAGAAGAAACTGGTGATTGGTTTACCTGAGATCACATTCAAGAAGGATGCTATATGTGATGCATGTCAGCAATGTAATTGACAAAGTCAAGATTCAAATCAAAGACTAAGCAATCAACTAAAAGAGTTTTGGAGCTGATGCATATGGATCTATTTGGACCAGTTACACCAACAAGTGTTACAGGAAAGAAATACACCTTGGTGGTTGTGGATGATTATTCAAGATACACTTGGGTGATATTTATGAACAAGAAAAGTGAAACACTTCAAAAGATGCCGGAACTTTTGAAGAGATTACAGAATGAGAAAAGTTTGACAAGAGTAAAATCGACGCATAAGTGGTACTGAATTTCTCAATAACGTTATAAGAGAATATTGTGAACAGAATGGTGTACTACATCAACTTGGTGCTGCTAGTACACCTCAGCAAAATAGGGTTGCTGAAAGAAGAAAAAAAACTCTAAAAGAAGCAGGAAGAACTATGATTTGTGAAGCATTGCTACCTGAAAGATATTGGGCTGATGCAGTTAATACAACATGCTATACACAAAATAGAACTTCAGTGAACAAGAAGCTGCTGAAGACACCTTATGAGATTTGGAATGGAAGAAAACCTAATATATCTTATCTCCATCCATTTGGAAGCAAATGTTTTATCCTAAATCATAAGGAACAATTGAAGACATTCCAACCAAAATCAGATGAAGGAATTTTTTTGGGATACTCTTCACAAAGAAGGCATTCAGTGGTACTTTAAACAAAAGGTCACTGAAACATGAGGAGACAATCCATGTTATGTTTGATGAACTTAAGTTCACTGGTATGGAAGATGAAGCTTGTGAACCAGCTGAGAATCTACAAGTCACTGATCCAGATTGTGTTGAAGTTTTGGAAAGGTTTAATGACTTAAAGGTTTCGATTCTCGCCTCAATAACAACCTCATTGGTAATACTACATCGATGCAACAACCGAGGCGCTTCAAGGATCCGATGGACCTCCTGCTGAAGAAACATCGCACTCACCAAGATGAGGTTCCCGAGAATCAATCTAACCGTAATCCACAATGAGTTAAGGGATCACCTCGCCGAACAAGTTATTGGCAATATACAAAGAAGGTGTGAGGACTAAGACAATTAGAAGCAATGTTTACTTGTTTTCTATCTCAAGTGGAACCTAAAGTTGTTGAAGAAGCAATTTCGCATCCAGATTGGATAATTGCTATGCAAGAAGAATTGAATGAATTTGAAAGAAATCAAGTTTGGACACTAGTGGAAAGGCCTAATCATGCAAATATAATAGGTACAAAATGGGTATACAGAAATAAACTTGATGAATCTGGTACCATTGTGAGGAATAAGGCTGACTATGGCAAAAGGATATTCTCAAGGTATGAATAGATTTTGATGATACTTATGCCCTCAAGCAAGATTGGAAGCTATCAAATTATTCTTGGCACATTCTGCTTATAAAAACTTCAAAGTATATCAGATGGATGTCAAAAGTGCATTCTTGAATGGCATTCTAGAAGAGGAGGTGTATGTTCAGCAACCTCCTGGTTTTGAAGTTAAAGATCAAGAAGATAATATGTACAGACTCAACAAAGCACTTTATGGTTTGAAACAAGCACCAAGAGCATGGTATGAGACTCTATCTCAATTCTTGGTGGACAATGGTTTTAAAAAAGGCACCATTGACAAGACTCTTTTCAGAATCAATGAAGGGAACAACACCTTGTTGGTGCAAATTTATGTTGATGACATAATCTTTGGTTCTGAAAATGAATTGCTATGTGAAAAGTTTGCAAATCTAATGAAGAGTAAATTCCAAATGAGAATGATGGGAGAAATGAACTACTTTTTGGGATTGCAAGTCAAACAGATGAAAGATGGAATCTTCATTCATCAAACCAAGTATACCAAGGAGTTACTGAAGAAGTTTGGTATGGAAAACAGCACCAAGATATCTACTCCTATGAGCACAAATATTAGATTGGATGAAGACAAAGAAGGAAAAGATGTTGATCAGACTCTATACAGAAGGATGATAGGCAGTCTGATGTACCTTACTGCCAGCAGACCTGATATATCCTTTGTTGTAGGTGTTTGTGCAAGATTTCAATCAAAACCTAAAGAATGTCATTTAGGTGCAGTCAAAAGATTTCTCAAGTATCTAAAAGAGACTTTAGGAGTAAGGATATGGTATTGAAAAGATGGAAGCTTCAAGGTTATATCCTACTCAGATTCTGACTATGCTGGATGCAAGATTGATAGAAATAGCACCACAGAACTCCGCCGCTTATCAGAAATAGATCGTTTCCTGGTTTAGCAAGAAACAATAATTCTATATCAACTTCCATTGCCGAGGTCAATACATTGCTGCTGGAAGTTGTTGTGCACAAATACTGTGGTTAAGACAACAGTTAAGGGATTATGGAATTGAAGAAAGAGAAATTCCAATTATGTGTGACAACACAAGTGCAATAGCTATCACAGAAACTCCTGTTTTGCACTCAAGAACCAAGCATATTGATGTAAGACATCATTTTATAAGAGATCAGGTTGAAAAGAAAGATGTAGTGGTTCTGTATATCCCTACTGAAGATCAACTTGCTGATATTTTCACTAAACCTTTGGATAGTGAAAGATTTGCTAAACTAAGGATTGAACTTGGAATTATAAAAGTTGACTGATACATCTTTGATCAGCAGTGTACTGGAATTCACCAAGAGGATTAGTCTTTGCTATGTTGGGTGACCTCACTTAGCAGATTAGTCAATTGTATCAACAATTCCATGTACTTATGATTGGACAATTGAGCAAATGAAGTTGCCAAGGGGATTGGTCTTTGTCATGTTGGGTGAGCTCACTTGATGTGATCGCCATTGGTATTAAACTTCATCTTGTATTATCAATTGACAATACAAAAGGAATTAAACATCAAAGAAAGTGACTTTTTCAAAGAAGTCATTGAGACTTCTATCAAAGAGTTGTCGAGCAAAGTCCACGATGACAAGGTCAAAGATTACTTTACTCACCAAATCTACAAAAGTCAAAAAGCAAAATGGTGGGATATTTATTTCCTATTTATAACCGCAGCTAACACGATCCGACGGTTACAATACGCATGAGAAGTAATTGGCCACGTGTCAAGACATGATTCACTCAAATTTAATCGTGGTTAAAACCACCAGATATGCTCCGACAAAGCATCTACTGCCTATATATACGTACTCATTACACGTAAGATATTCACAACTCTCAATCATCAAATTTCTCTGAAGTTACTTTGTGTGAACACAGATTTGAGCACTCTCTTCTTCATCTTTTTCATTTATCATGGCACCAAAGGATGATGTTCATATTGGCACCAAATAAAGTGAGAGGTTATGTCAATGATCAGAATCTCACCGACTTAGCCATTAACATTGGACGGAGAATCAAACGATTTGCTGGGTTGGAAGGTATTATCAACAGGAGATTGCAGAGAATTTCATACATTAATGTACTGGAATTCTGGATAAACATTGTTATACATGAAGGTAGAGAGGCCTTCACTACAACTGTAAATGGGAGAGAGATAGAAATTTCCTCAGACCTGCTGAGAGATTTATTTCATTTGTCACCTGGAAATGATGCTCCTACTAATACAGAGGAAATGAATCTACCAAGGATGAAGTTTTTGGATCAAATAAAGACCAACGATGCTATACCTTCAAGCTTAGGCATTAATGTGAGACATATTGGATATGAGTACAACCTGCTGAGCAAACTAATGGCCAAAACTATTTGGGATTTGTTGGAAGTCTAGATACACTATCTGGACCCAAAATAGACCTGATGATCATCATCTGCAGGAGTATGAAGTTGGATTGGGCTGGATTTCTTATACACTACATGAAGAAGGTGTTCACTGAAGATAGAAATGGTATAAGGAAATCCAAGGTCAAGCCCCTAGGTCTACTAATTCAGAATATGTTGAATCACTTTCAGATACCTGATATTTCATGTGAAAAGATCAATCAATCCAGATTCAATCCAGAGGTTACCACTCCTATCCTTGGTCTGGATGATGATGAAGAAGATATTGATGAAACTGCTGATAGTGATGATGATGGAGATGATGGTGATGCTGGTGGTGAGCAGGTTAAGAAAGTTGTTAAACCTACTGCACCTAAGAAGGTTACTGAGAAAAGAAAGGCTACTGATACTAGGAAAATAACAGAGTTGTTAAAACCTAGGAAGACAAGGAAGCAAACAAAGAGAGTCACGAGCCCACCGAGGGACCAAGAGAGTTGAAGTTATCAACTCGCTGAGTTGTTACAAAACAAGATCATGGTCGATGTTTTAAAGGAGCAACAGAAGGAAGCCAGTCGAAAAAGGAAAGCTGATGAGATTGAAAAAGAAGATCTTTCCAAAAGAATGAAAGAGATTGCAAAGAAGAAGAAGCATGGCAAAGGAAAACAATTGAGGATTTTGGAAAGTCAGAGAGAACAACAAGAAGAAGAAGAAGGAGAGGCTATTGAGGCTGAACCCTTAACTATTATAAAGCCTACTGAGGATGTAGAGGTTGTTTTTGAGCAACCTGTTGGAGAATCACAGCAGTCTGCTGTACCTGAGCCTGCTGTAGAAACTGTTGAATCCTCACCTACAAAGGCTCCTGAGCCTACTGATTCTGCCCAAGTTGTTGTTGAGAAACTTGTTGAAGAGCCACAACAGACTACTGAGTCTGCACCTGCTGTGGTAACTGAGATATTGGAACAAGACCCTACAATTCCAGCAATAGTTCAGGGGGAAGAGCAGTCTGCTGCTAACCCTGCTGATGAGCATATAAGTCAGGGGGAACCAAGTGTGGTACATATGAAGGTAGTAGGGACTAACATCCAACCTGAGCAACCTACTAACCTAGAAGCATCTGTGGAAGAAACTCTGAATTTAGTTGTTGAGACCTTTGGAGGTCAGCAAGGTACTAAAACAGCTCCCAGGAAGTCATTCATGCCCTTTGAAAGACCAGAGAAAAAGAAGAAAGAAGGGTATGTTGATCCAAAGCTCCTGCTGGTGGCTGATTATTTCAAATGGAAGTTTGGATTTTATAAGAGACAAAAGCCAGCTACAGAACCAATGACAGACTTTGAAGAATGGGCTTTTGGAAAGTTGGGAGTTGAAAATTTGTTAGATGTGATTGATACCTCTCTATTGCAATCAAGGCTGATAGATCTTTTTGATGAACAACAGAAGGAAGAGGGTATCAATTTCAGGGACCCCAGAGATGACAGTGATGACTCTTCATCATCTGATTCTGGAGGTGATCATCCATCAGGTCCAAGGGGAACCGGTGGGACTACAATGATTATTGAACCAAGTGTTGGGCGCTTCATCAGGCCGCTGATACCCATCAAAGACAAAGAACCGACAATTGATGAGGATTTGGTAAATCTCACCATGGATGATATTGAGGCACAAATTAATGAGGGAATAGACATTGGTGCAAATAGGATGGTTGGTGAGATAGATGATTTATTTGTTGTTGAACCTATTGAACAACCTGAGGACCAGCAGAATGTAGATTTGGATGATGAGAGGGTTACTGACCACAGTGAACCTAGTGCCAATTCTGAGGATTCTATTCAATATCAAGACTGGTTTGACACTGAGGAAACCCTAACCAAAACTGCAAATTTTCTGAGAAGGATTGCTGATATTGGTGAATTTCAAAAGGAAAATATGGATATATTCCCTGACCAAGTTATTGTGGCACAAATTGCACCAGATCCAAGAATAGAAGTGGAGGTACAGGTTGCTGAGGATCAAACAGCACCTGGACCTAGGTTGGAACAGGAGGTACAGGCTGCTGAGGTACAAACAGCACCTGGACAAAGGTTGGAACAAACTTTGGGTTTGGAGGAAACCCCTGCTGTTGATGTTGAAGAGGTCACTGTGGAGAGGAGCCTATCTGGCGAGACAAGACCACTGTAGGTAAAGATGGTCAACAGTCTGCTGATGTTGATGAGGATGAGCAACTGTTGGACTATGACTACAGTGATGTAGAATTTCAAATGCCTGAGGAAGAAGACACAGATGAAGATCCACAACAGGCATTGTACCAGTGTTGGAAGAACCTGCTATTGATCCTATCTTGGAGGAGTACCAAGGACCTCACCCTGCTGGAAGGGATATGAGTTATGCCTTGATGATCAGCAGTCAGAGGCAACAATACAATGTAGAAGAGCGTCATCGATGAAGCTTCGCTGAGGAATGGTCAGTGGGGTACCAAAGACATGTCCCGGATGAGTTGAGGGTCATTAGAGAGATACATAACACGCTTAAGAACCGACGGACCTTTTCTATGCTATCAATCCTTACCGGCAAGTGTACCGGGTCAAATTGTAGTGATAGAGTGATGAGTCGTGTCGATCCTCGTGGAAAACTTGGTAATTCACCGTGTGATTAAAAACACCAAGAAATCATTATTATCTCAATCTAAGTCGCAATTTTATCATCCAACCAAACTCTAAACTAACAAACAATAAATAAAAGCATAATACTAAAACAGATATATATAAGTATAAAAATATATATATAATCATATATATATAGATATAAGTATATATAGGTACCAAAACAATATCTAAGGGAGGGAGATAGATATTATAATTATAGACTAGCCAAGAATATGTTATTGAATCATTATATCTTTTTAGTGAAATTGGATGTGCTCGATCTTTATTTTAAGTTAAATCAATTATACGAAACGGTGCACTCCTAAACTAAACAATTCATTCTCACACGAGCATCTGAAATTGTCATATGTCCAATCATTTGTCCAAGGTCATCCTCAAGCATGGGTCACTCCCGCTTTGTCATTCGCCAATTTTAAGGTATGTCAATTAAACAAACGAATTAAACGTAATAATCTCTCGAGTACATATTTCAATAAGAGTTTGTTTCTCCCGAAACAAATCTACCCCGGTTTAGAAATCGGATTCCGCTGTCACGCTTTCACTCGCCAATTTTACCCTCCGGTCTTTCTATTAACGAGTTCATAACCTAACTACGAGGTGTCAATTCATAATTAGATTATGAATTCTTTCATATCAAGTAGCTAATTCAATACTTAATATAGAAAGAGATTCATTATAACCGATTTTTATCCAATTTTAGTATAGTCATCATCCATTTCCTAAAAAGATAATACTAATCCAATTTCATATCTTGGCTAGATACTAAGTTTAGCCTAACAACATAATAACTAAAATATAGATACTATAATTAATACATAAACATAAATACATTAGAAAAGTTACCAGGTTACAATTGAAGCATTCAGAGTTGTATCATCCGAAATAGCAACTCCTTGACATCAATGAGCCTTGATACATCCTCTAAGCATTATAACGAGACTTTATACTACAAAGATTATTCCGGCAGAGTGCCGCTTATGCCTTTTATTTAACTAAAACAACAAAACGAAACTATAGAGATATATAGAAGAGAGATATATGCATTGGTACCCTTCAAAATGGTTGCACTTGAGGTCTATTTATAGGCCATATCACAAGGTCGGCGCTGCCGACCACCACCGCGCGCGCGCCGCTACACAAGATATATTCCTTGTCGAGATTTGTGGGCCCAGCCGTAGATTTTTCGCAATATTCGCCTTCTCCGCTGCGCCGGACATACAACATATCCGATGTTTGTAAAACCTATCTCGAGCTGTAGACCTCAGATTGACATGATTTGATATTCGTTGGAAAGCTCTTTGAAGGTCTACAACTTTCATCAAGGACTTTTTCTCTGAAAATGCCTCTAAGTTAGATCAAATGTCCGTTGAAGATGAATCACGGTAGAAACACTAAGGACACAGCTTGATCTGCTCAAAGTTGTTAGATTTTGGCATAATCTTTTATCCCACAAAACTCATGATTTATGCTTCAAAGTATGTCATATTTTGGAATCTCGGTACACATTTGATTCTCGCAACAAACTCAACGAAACACCAAACGTAAATCGACAAAAAACCATCATTTTTATCGCTTTTATAACTTATGCATCTAATTATAACTAACTATGATTTTTATAAGTTTTTAATGCATTTATATGAAATTATACTAAAATATCATAAATATAATAATAAAAGTCTTATAATTTGATCATATATTTTTCATACATCACAACTCCCCACTTAGCTTTTGATCGTCCTCGAGCAAAATAAGCGATAATATAATTCTTCTAGAATAAATTCCTAACTTAGTAACGATATCATCATCAATATTATAATTATATTAATTTCATCTATCTAAGATATTAAGAAGATAAAAATGTATATAACTTAATAAACTAGTTATAAAATATTATTTAAATGAAATTTTTCATGAATTACTTTATAAGTATAAATAAAATATTTAGAACAACTTTTTAATCTCCAATCGTATGATTTATCGGAATCAATGACTAAGTCAAGTAGTTGGCAAATTGGCTTGTAACGCTCGTGCTCGTGGTAGTTGGCTAATCGAAAAGGATAACAAAGGGAAATCAAAAGAGATAGAAGCAAGTCGCACGTATTTACACCTTCATCTTCCGATCAAAATTTCTCAATCAAGAATACTCTCGATTAATCGCTTTCAATTTTCAACTTTAATAACTTCCAAAATATGGTTTTTTTTTTTTTTTTTAATACATAAACAAGAACTTAAGAACATAGGCATTGCTTTATCAAGATTGATCGAGTACTACTTTTCGATTGAAAATCACGAATCCGGTTTCTCTTAAACTCGTGATAATTCTTGATAGTTTTGATTCGACTTTTTCTTTTCATCGATTTATAGCATATACCTTCATTCCCAAAGAATAGGACATTTCGTGATAATACCTAGCCGACTACTATCATCAGCAAAATTTATCTCGATATTTTATTTTTGGGTTGTCGATCAAAAATGTAAAAGATACCTATAATACTGTTTTAGAATTTTTTTTTTCGAGAATAACCATATTTGATAATAAACCGCCTTCCGAATAACATTCATTTCAATCTCAAAGATATACCAAATTTCGATGTCATCACCGCTATCCATAAATACATACTAAACTTATGGGATTTTCAAAGAAATGTAGACCATTATTAAGTTAGGGTTGGTAATTTCTAGTTAATAATAATAGCTATTTTGAGTGAGGTCTTGATCACTCTACAAGGTCGAGGTGGGGACAAAATTGGAAATTATGTTCGGGTAGGCTTATTTGGCTCGTTTATCAAAGTTATGCCAAAAATCTCATCATCCCTAATCCGATTCCAATTTCATACTTTGTCTTGAAAAGAAAATTATTCTAAAATTTCATTATAATTATAAGTAACTTTTGTCTAATTTCATAAAAAAATATTTCATAATATTTATCAAGATATATATACTTAAAATCTTATTAAAAATCTAAAATAGACATAATTAATATAAGAATAATATATCAAGATTACTTTACTTAATTAAAAATTTATTCTATCCAAATATATCATTTTTATCAAATAATTATATATTATTGCTTATTAAACTAAGTGTGTAAGTATTTGATGTATTAAATTCAATTTATTTACTAACCAATCTCTACTCCCCACTTACTTAATTGGCATCGTTCCGATGGCTAATGAGTAGTAAAATTTGGATTAGAAAATAAAATGAATTCTATCATGGTAGATTATTTTAGATGTCAAATAGATTTAGCGCTTATATAATATAAAAGAAAACATTTAAAACATAAATTAAAAACATGCAAATATATTACAATACTAAAACACAACTTAAAACTACTAGAGTGTTAAACTAGAAAACCATAAATTAAGTTAAACTAATTTAAACTAATTTTTTAAACTAAGTTATTTTAATTTATTGTGACTTATACTAACGCATCGCATTACTCTTATTATTTTTTATTCCTTCTTTTCTACCAACATAGTTATCTAATTTTCACCACTTGACGATCCTCCCGAATATCGATCGGTAAAAGCCCAACACGAGGAATACGAGCCGGAAAATATTCATCTGTCGCTTCTTCCCGAACCCTTGCCAAACGAACACATAACCTAGAAATCAACCATCCAAATGGTAAAGGATGATAATTCGGTCTTCTCCCGAACGCAAAACTCACAAAATGATTTCAAATCAAGACTTCAATCTATAACAAACCCAAAGAGTAATCGATATATGAAGCATCAATTCATCATCACTAACTTCCGAGAAATTAACAGCTGGATAAACACGTGAATTGATGAATCGCCTCCACGCTCTAAGATGGGGAAGCAAAGCAATGTAGAGACATTTTGATCAATATCATAATTGTAGAACAAGAGTGGACAAGCTTCCGAATATTTTGTAATAAAACCGCCAATGTATCCAATCTCCATTGGTACTCAAAATGACTGGGTGAAGTTTGGACTGGTGGAATCAAGAAAATTTGATTTATGTTGGTGGAGGTGAAAGGAACAACAACTCCTCTCACTGTAACAGACTGTGTTAACGACACAGTATGAGCTTCTGAAAGTACTGAATAGAATTCTCTTACCACAGTAACATTAATCCTACCTCTCGGCATACGACAAAAATAGTCCCACCCATCTATATCCATCCTCGTAAATGCCCAGTTGTCAACCTTTCTGAAATTTAAATCCCTTTCAATCAACACCGGTGACTGATTGAAATTACTTATATAAGGGTTGTAAACCGAAGCATACATAGGCTCGTAAGGGATTTGATGAAAAAATGGATTTGGAATGACAGAATTTGGTGTATGTGGAGGAGAATAATCTGTTAATCGACGAAACGATCGGACATTTTAAACTTTTTATATAGCAAGAGAATTAAAGGTAAAGGAAGGAAATGAGCATTTTAGGAATGTCGATCTGCTTCCTTTATAGACAAAGCTTGGACCGAAATGGAAATATCCTGAGAAGATCCTGCAGCCTACTACACCGGCGCATGCCGGACACCAACCGGCGCGTGCCGATCAAATAGTGCTCAGTCAGAGATATTTCAATTTCTAGCTTGATCCAGCATTTATTTTCTGACAATAGATTCTGCATATTTCTAAAACGTGGGGAAAAGATCTAAAAACATCCGAAACTACGAAAAAGATACAAAATAACAATGTGCACTACCCCGAGAGTGCATCAAACGCTTAACGACAAAACAAACATAACAAAAACTAAGTCAAACCAAAAGTAGATAGTTAAATAACAGAGACAAAATCACTCGCCCTCATCATAGTTAAGATCGATGTCACCAGTAGGTCGCATCGAGATGATGATGATCCAAATGTAGATAGTAACGGGCATAATCAGCTCTTTGCATCAAGGCGTCGTATGAATACCATAATCGAATCGCCGGATCCGATACATGAAGTTCGAAATGATGTCTCGATCCTCATTGTCGACATAGAAATCGATCCTCAAGACCAAATGAACCAAATCCTGGCCGCCACATCTCGCTATGTAAGTCACTCCTCCCATGCCCAAGGATGTCCCCTGTGTACCAGAAACATACCACCTCGCCCTATGGATGACGGCGATAGTCCCGATAAATAACAGGGCGGAATCGGCGGAATCCAATCGCATAGTATACGGTCAGCCGACTATAGGGGTGTCTAGCGTGATATCTCAAAGAAATCTAGGATCAAACTCACTCATAGCATCCCGAAATCCTCTCTCGACCAACTCTAATGTCCTCACCCAATATCTATTCTTCTCACAAAGCTAAAGCTATATTAGCATCAGCCTAGCCTGAGCTTGAACTAAATGTCAAACATAGCCTCAACTTGGCTCTCATTGTGGGTCGATGTGGACTGCTTAGGTGGTCTAGGTACTTGAGTGTGAATAGAGGTGGAGGTGGTGGTTGTTGTTGCCGACGATTAGGATTATTGTAATTTATTACTCCAAAGAGGTAAGGCTCTCGCTTTAAGACCAATGGGAGGAATGTAGGAGACACAGCCTATCCGAGGGTAAGACAGAACTTCGCAAGCTCACACAAGGCAGAAATGAGACTAGGGAACGGGAGACGCCCCTCGATAACGAGTCCTTGCAAACTCACAAGCCTTAGAAAAGATCAATTTCCCAGATTTATAGGAATATCATTAACTATGGCCCAAGCAATAACCACTTCCTCTCGACCAAATGCACAAACATGTGTGGAAGGACATACATTATGGCCTAAGAACTGCTTTTATTGCCCGTATGTCCCTAATACAATTCCCATAAGCAAACCTATTTTCTATCCATTCAAAGAAGAGGGTCAAAGGCTTGCTTGGCTTCATAAGCTTTGGTTTGTAGAGCCATAGGATGTTCTAAACCCCATACATTGTGATAATCCTCCTCTTCTCGGTATATCAGCTTAAGCCATAGAATACATTAATCATAGTAGGGTAAAAAGTAACATTAACACTTCTTAGAGGGATATAGGTCATCTCTCAACCGTGACGAAGATCATAAGTAGATAATATCAATAAAACTCGATACCATAGAAACGTTAATCTTATCTTTCCTATCCATAGCTACATCCAACCATCCTCTATCCTTGAAAATTTCTTTCACTTCTTTACCAATCTTTGAAAAATCAATCCTCGCTCTAACCAAACCTTACTTTTACTAAAGTACTCATCATATGCCCGCTTAGCTTCTCGCACTAGCGGTTTTCTCAAAGGTTAAAGCTTTCTCCTTTTTGGTTAAAGGTCTAGTTTGAACTACCGGTACTACGATTGGTACTTCACTCTTTTCCTCTTAGGATTACTTCTAGATGATGAGGCCATCTACGATAGTGGTATGACAAAACAACAACACAAACAAACAACACCAACAACAAGAACAAACAATTACTTAGGCTATAAAATCAAAATAAATTCAAAATAATTTCAGAAATTTAACTAAAATTTGAAAATATATATATTATTACCTTAAGAAGCTAGAATGAAAAGCTAGGTCGCGGAATTAATGGGGGTCGCTTGAATGAGAGAAAAGAGAGCCTTGAGCTTGCCAAGCTTCAACTTTTCCAATGGGTATCTTCTTTATGATTAAGTTGAAGAGAGGAAGAGAGATTAACACTTATGTGATGTTTGAGTGAAGAAAATTGATGGAAAATTGTTGATTTTGAGGAGAAGAGAGGGAGAATTCGGGCCGTTCTTCAATTCAAAATGAGGGTGTGAGAAATGAGGAAAGGCGCATTTTTAGGGTTAAGTGTGTACACACCGGGCGCTGTCGGTAGTGTACAATGCGTGCGTGGTCACATAGTCCCCAAAAACGGAATTTTGTCATTTTTTTGTGTAATAAGCTCTAATTATATCACATAAAAATCATTTGATGTTAATCTTATGATTTATGTTATATAATCTAAGTTTAATACGATTTTTCTATATAAAACTTGATAAAATATAAAAACTAATATAATATTGAAATCACATATTTTTGATATAATATACCTACTTTACATGATAAAATAGGTTTATTATAAATTTTTCATAAAAATATTTTTCTTTTTAAGTTTAGAAAAATAACTTTAAAAATACGATATTTAATTAAAATTTGAAAATTAAAACACACAATCGAAATTCTTAGGATTTTTGCTAACTCCTCAATCTCGCATCCTCAAGATTGTTATCATAACGGTCCCTTAACCTTTCTCCTAGGAGTGATGCGTTTGAATTATCTCTTTGTATTCCTCGATTTTCGGATAACCACCTAATCGCTCCATTCTTAATAACATTCAAACACTCATCCTGGATATGGTTGTATTTCTTCCACATCATTCAAAGATGTTCCATTTTTCCACAGATTCTACACTTCATTAAAAACCTTGCTCTTCTTTTTATTGCACTCCTTGAATTTCCATTACAAAGTTCTCTTTCTCTGACTTCGATTAATAATTCCTTATTTAATTTAGAAACTAAGGCTTCTATCTTAAAGGCGACATCCTTATTTAGACCTAATCTTAAAAGTAAAATAAAAACTTTTATTCTATCTATGAAAGGCATCCAGTTCTTTTACGTCTATCTGGTAAAAGACGAAACTACTTTAAAATGCTTATTAAAAGGTGAATTAGAAAGATAGTACCTGTAATCGGCTGAGTTTAAAATTCTGCTTCCTCAATTCGTTGGAGGGTCGATAAGTAATAATACTTCTTCCGCTTGAGGTATCCTTCACTTTCTACGAACAATTTCACCCTCGTGTCCATTGGCTATAAAAGTTGTTTTTCCATCGCTTAGTTCAACAGCCTGCACTTATAGATTTTTGTTACGTCATATGGACCTGTCCCATCTAGATTTAAGCTTTCCTGGAAACAACTTCAAACGTGAATTATATAAAAGTACTCGATCACCTATATGGAACTCACGACTATAGATTTTCTTATCATGAAAAGCTTTCGTGCGTTCCTTGTAGATTCGAGCATTTTCATAAGAATCGAGTCGAAATTCTTCTAGTTCTGTTAACTGAAGTAATCTATGATCACCGACAGCTTTAGGATCAAAGTTTAGAAATTTAATAGCCCATAAAGCTCGGTGTTCTAATTCAACAGGGAGATGACAAGATTTTCCAAATACTAATTTGTAAGGAGAACAAATTAATCGGTGTTTTAAAGGTCATTCAGATGCCCATAATGCATCATCAAGTCTTTCTCGCTTGAGCTTTTACGATTCGAGTCCACCTGCCTTCTCCACGATTCTTTTAATTTCTCTATTAGACACCTCTACCTGTCCACTAGTTTGTGGATGATAGGGTGTTCCAAGTTTATGAGTTACACCATATTTCTCAATTATCTTAGTAAATGGTCGGTTACAAAAATGTGAACCTCTATCACTAATGATAGCCCTCGGAATGCCATATCGTGTGAATATATTCTTTTTAAGGAACCTTAGCACTACTCTCGTATCATTAGTGGGGAGAGCTTCACTTTTCTACCCATTTAGAAACATAATCTACCATTACTAGAATAAATCTTTTCCAAAAGATATAGGAAAGGTCCCATGAAATCTATGCCCCAAACATCAAATAGCTCACATTCTAAAATCGGTTTGCATAGGCATTTCATGTTTTTCGATATATTTCCCCATTTTTGACATGATTCACAAGATTTTGCATATTTATATGCATCTCTATATAGTGTAGGCCAATAGAAACCACATTGTAAAACTTTGAAAGCAGTTTTCCATCCTCCATGATGACCTCCTGCCTCACGATCATGACAAAATGATAATACACTTAAAATTTCACTATCAGGAATACATTTCCTAATTATTCCATCTGAGCATCTTCGGAAAAGATCCGGTTTATCCCAATAATAAAACTTTAAGTCGTAAAAGAACTTCTTTTTCTGTTGCCAAGTCCAATGAGGTGGGATGTACTTACAGGTAATGTAGTTAACAATATCCCCAAACCATGGCGAATCTTCCTTTGATGGTATTCTAGTTTTTAATAATCACATGGTTGAAGGAGTATCTATCTTAAACAGCTTCTCATCCGAAATGAATCCCGAATTTCTTTTCCTTTTCCTTCATCATTATCCATCCTGCTTAGATGATCCGCTACTACATTTTCACTTCCTTTTTATCCTTAATTTCAATATCGAATTCAAAGTAATGTAATCCACCAAGAAGACGCGTTTGGCATCTTTCTTACTTAAAAGATACTTCAGAGTGAATGGTCGTGTAGACTATTACCTTAGAACCAACAATATATGATCGAAACTTATCTAAGGCAAATATTACAGCCAACAGTTCTTTCTCAGTAGTTGCATAATTAAGCTGAGCGTGCGTTTAATGTGTGAGAAGCATAGTAGATAGCTTTGAGAATTTTGTTATACCGTTGACCTAAAACAGCTCCTACAAACTAAATCACTTGCATCACACATAATTTCAAACGGCAAATCCCAATCTGGTGCTACTAGTACTGGTGCAGTAGTTAATTTCGCTTTTAGGGTCTTAAAGGCTTCCATACATTTATCATCAAAGTTAAAAGGTACTTCTTTTTCTAGCAAATGACTCAGGGGCTTTGCTATTTTTGAGAAATCTGCAATAAACCTTCTATAAAATCCTGCATGTCCAAGAAATCCTCTTAACGTTTTCAAATTAATTGGTGGAGGTAATTTTTCAATTACTTCGACTTTAGCTTTATCAACTTCAATTCCTACTTCAGAGATTCTATGACCTAGTACAATTCCTTCAGATACCATCAAATGACATTTTTCCCGGCTTTTAGAACTGTTGGTATCTTCACAAATATTGTAAAACGCGCGTTCTAAGTGTGATAAGCATTTATCAAAAGAATCTCCATAAACACTAAAGTCGCCCATAAAAATTTCTAAGAATTTCTCGACCATATCGTAAAATATTGCCATCATACATCATTTGAAATGTAGCAGTGCATTACATAATCCAAACGGCATTCTTTTATAAGCAAAAGTTCCATAGGGACAAGTGAAAGTAGTTTTTCTCTATCTCTGCTTGCAATGAATATCTCAGAAATAACCCGAATAACCATCTAAAAGCAAAGAATACTTATGTCCACTCAATCTTTCCAACATCCGCACGATGAATGGAAGTGGATGATGATCCTTTTAGTATGATCATTCGGTTCCGAAAGTCAATACACATTCGATATCCTGTAATTTCCTTGTCGGAATCCATTCATTTTTATCATTTTCTTTTACCGTGAAACCTCCTTTCTTTGGAACTACTTGAGTCGACTTACCCATTCACTATCTCGATATGGGAAAGATTATTCCCATTTCTAATAGCTTAATGACCTCTTTCTTAACGATTGTTTGCAAATTTGGGTTGAGGCGGCGTTGTGGTTGAATACAAGGTTTAGCTTCTTCATTCAAAATAATCTTGTGAACACAAATCTCGTGGCTAATTCCTTTGATATCTCGCTTTTTGTCCATCCAAAAGCTTTCTTATGTTCTCTTAACATTCTTAGTAATTGATCCTCTTGTTCTTTTGTTAAGGTTGATGAAATGATAATAGGTAATGATTATCATTTTCAAGAAAAGCATATTTCAAATTCGAAGGAAGTGGTTTCAACTCCAGCATTCCTTGGTGGATCTTCTACCGATGGTTTTAAACTGGTCCTTCCATTTCCAATTTCAAATTTTGATGCCATGGATGTTTAACAAACCCTCCTTTATCTAAATAAAGGATTACTTCTTTCATTTCAAGATCATCTTCATCTTCTTTATAGATAGAAAATGCCAAACATTCTTCTAATGTATTTTCATAACCTTTAGATTTGGCATCCCGATAGTAGAATATTCATCTATAAAAGAACATGATTCGTGTTCTTTGTATGGATGGTTTATAGCTTTGAAGATATTGAACGAAACTTTATCCTCATTAACTCTCAAATTAGTTCACCTTTTGAACATCTATCAAAGTCCTTCCTGTAGCTAGAAATGGTCGACCTAGAATAATTGGCGCCGAATATCCTTCTTCCATTTCCATTATTACAAAGTCTACTCGGGAAGTAAAATTTATCAATTTTAACCAACACGCCCTCGATTATTCCTTTAGGATGTTTAATTGATCTATCTCGCCATCCGAAGGGTCATTTCAAAGATTCATAAGCTCTCCTATTCCTAGTTTCTTATAATCCTCATAAGACATGAGATTGATACTTGCTCCTAGATCACACAATACTTTCTTAAAATGAAATCCTCCAATTTCACATGGGATAGTGAAACTACCAGATCTTTAAGTTTAGGAGGTAGTCGATGTCAAAGTATTGCAAACATTCTTCATTAAGGCGTATATTCTCATATTCTTCTAATCGCTTTTTATTAGATAGGATATCTTTAAGAAACTTTCCATAGGCGGGCATGTTGACTAAAGCTTCTATAACAGGGATATTGACATGAATATGACGAAAAGTGTCAAGAAAACGAGCATATTTCTTATCGCTTTTATCTTTTAATTTGATCTTTCGTGGATAAGGCAAAGATTCTAGATTTATAGCCTTTGGTTCAAAGTCATTTTCTCTTTCCTTTCTCCTTGAATCTTTGAGCATTACTTGATCGCCAAGTTTCATTATCTTGAGATTTTTCCTTTAAAACATCCCCTCAGTATCAACTTTATCCTTCTCGCTACTTTTAAATCTTCCTGCTTTTCTCCCCGATTTTCTCCGACATGTTCCTTAAATAGGGTTCTCGTGTCCTTATCCATAGGATCTTTCGTAATTCTAGGGACTTTTACCCATTTTTCACCTTCAATTTCGTGTTCAACATTATTCTGCTTTTAAGAATTCTTCGATAATTTCTTCCTCTTCATCAAGAAATTCAAGTTCGTCCTTTTCCTTTATGATATTACCATTTAAATCATTTTCTACCTCATTGTTTCCTCGTTTTTCGCTTCTAGTATCTTCACAATATTTCCTACTTCTCGTAATCACAAAGATTTACCTCTCTCGGGTTTCTTTCAAGATATTTTGTAATCCTCCCGAGGTCTCATCACAGTTGTTACGTTCTCCTTCTCTACTCAAATGATCTTCCATATTCCTTAACGATGCTTCTATAGTTCTCATTCTCGTATCATGTCCACCCATAGACGTTTTCAACATAGTCATATCCTTAGAGACCCGAACCTATAGAAGTTATCATAGTTTCTATATTCTGAGGCTTGAGTAGATACTACACCCATCATATTTTCCATTAATTTATCCCATTTATCAACTCCTTCAGTTGGGTTGAACTTTGGGTGACTCGTATAGTTTGAGTAGTATGTTGTGGATAAGATTTAGGTAACGATTGTAGGTTCCGATTTGATGTATTTCCTTGATGAACTTGATTACTATATGGATTCTTATACTGAACTGGATATGGCGGTTGTCCTGGCTTATTAGGGTTTTCTAACCATCTAAAAGTTGGGTGCTCTCTTCAATAGCATTAAAGGAGTTTGAATACGCGTTGTTCAAATTCCTATGTCGTTGTAAAAACTCACCTCTTCCTTGAGTATCCTTCCGGTTCTTCTATCCCTAATGAAACATTATCATGACTTGAGTAGTCATTTGATATGATAGTTTCTGGTTTCTGATCCTACTAGCTCAGAGGTTGTCAAATTTCCTACTCAAATTCTCCAAGTGTGCTAGAACTTCCATATTCGATGTGCATTCTCCTGCAAATGCTACTTTCCCGGTGCTAGAACCGGTTTCCCACATTCTGTTATTTTTGGAAATCTTTTCTATAGCATCGTAAACTATTTGGGCTTCACTCATCATTAATGAACCACCACATGCATGATCTACATCTCAGCACGTGAATCTTTCCTTAATTTACGGAGTAAAAGTTGGATTTGCATATCTAAGGAATAACCATGATCGGGACAAGATCTTAGCAACTTTTAAATCTCTCCCACGCATTCCCAAGCGCTTCTTGAGATCCTTGTCTAAAGTTGGCAATTTCGACCTTTAATTCCAAATTTCTACCCGGAGTAAAATATCGCTTTAAAAACTCGGTTTGAATTTCCTCCCAACTAGTCAATGAATGATGTGGGAGTGACATAAACCAATCCTGTGCTCTTCCTTTTAAAGAAAAAGGAAACATAGACATCCTTGTTAATTCACGATGAGCACCTTGACTTTTGGTCAGTATTGCACAATTCTTGAAAAGATAGAGATGGTGATGTGGATCCTCATCATCCTCTCCTAGAAATTGGGCTCTTGCGTCAATTAGACCAAAAGATGAGATTTTATTTCAAAATTATTTGCTCCTTCATTGGGTAAACGAATTGGATTATTAGTCTGGTTTATTCTTAAGGTCTGATCACAAATAGGTCTCGGATTTGGTGGGTTATTATTACGATTGTTCTGGTTCCGATTTTGATTATTTCTATTCTGGTTATTTGGTATTGGTAGATCTCCGATTAAGATTTCGCCATGCCCTTGAGCATGATCTAGCCCTTGTTCAGGTGTTTCATCACTGTTTTCAGCCATTTTCGTATTTTGATTTGATGATGATTCTCCGTCAGGATTTCCCTGACTAGTATGACCTTGTTTTCTTTCTGCTCTTAACCGCCTTTCGTAAGTATCTATGTCAGGCTTATAAGGAGTAAGTGGGGCCTTACTCTTTCTGGTCATCAACTAACGAAAACCGAAAATAGTTGAAATCGATAAAAGTAAAGATTGGTAACTTACTTATTAGGTAAGTACCAACGAAAAGAAAAATAGAAATGGGGTAAGAAGAGTGTTGACTTATCCTCGAGACTTTTGAGTTAATATAAGTAGAAATCATTCGAACACAATGAATTAGCGTCGTTCCCCGGCAACAGCGCCAAAAAGCTGACGGACCTTTTCTATGCTATCAATCCTTACCGGCAGTGTACCGGGTCAAATTGTAGTGATAGAGTGATGAGTCAGGTGTCGATCCTCAGGGAAAACTTGGTAATTCACCGTGTGATTAAACACCAAGAAACTGTTATTATCTCAATCTAAGTCGCAATTTTATCATCCAACCAAACTCTAAACTAACAAACAATAAATAAAAGCATAAAACTAAAACAGATATATATAAGTATAAAAATATATATATAATCATATATATATAGATATAAGTATATATATGTACCAAAACAATATCTAAGGGAGGGAGATAGATATTATAATTATAGACTAGCCAAGAATATGTTATTGAATCATTATATCTTTTTAGTGAAATTGGATGTGCTCGATCTTTATTTTAAGTTAAATCAATTATACGAAACGGTGCACTCCTAAACTAAACAATTCATTCTCACACGAGCATCTGAAATTGTCATATGTCCAATCATTTGTCCAAGGTCATCCTCAAGCATGGGTCACTCCCGTTTGTCATTCGGCCAATTTTAAGGTATGTCAATTAAACAAACGAATTAAACGTAATAATCTCTCGAGTACATATTTCAATAAGAGTTTGTTTCTCCCGAAACAAATCTACCCCGGTTTAGAAATCGGATTCCGCTTGTCACGCTTTCACTCGCCAATTTTACCCTCCGGTCTTTCTATTAACGAGTTCATAACCTAACTACGAGGCGTCAATTCATAATTAGATTATGAATTCTTTCATATCAAGTAGCTAATTCAATACTGAATATAGAAAGAGATTCATTATAACCGATTTTTATCCAATTTTAGTATAGTCATCATCCATTTCCTAAAAAGATAATACTAATCCAATTTCATATCTTGGCTAGATACTAAGTTTAGCCTAACAACATAATAACTAAAATATAGATACTATAATTAATACATAAACATAAATACATTAGAAAAGTTACTGTGTTACAATTGAAGCATTCGAGTTGTATCATCCGGAAATATCAACTCCTTGACATCAATGAGCCTTGATACATCCTCTAAGCATTATAACGAGACTTTATACTACAGCATTATTCCGGCAGAGTGCCGTTTACAGCTTTTATTTAACTAAAAACAACAAAACGAAACTATAGAGATATATAGAAGAGAGATATATGCACCGGTACCCTTCAAAATGGTTGCACTTGAGGTCTATTTATAGGCCATATCACAAGGCAGGCGCGTGCGGACCACCACCAGCGCGCGTGCGGCTACAGATATATATTCCCTTGTCGAGATTTGTGGGCCCGGTTTGAGATTTTTCTGCAATATTCGGCCTTCTCCGCTGCGCGTGCCGGACATACAACATATCTGATGTTTGTAAAAACCTATCTCGAGCTGTAGACCTCAGATTGACATGATTTGATATTCGTTGGAAAGCTCTTTTGAAGGTCTACAACTTTCATCAAGGACTTTTTCTCTGAAAATGCCTCTAAGTTAGATCAAATGTCCGTTGAAGATGAATCACGGTAGAAACACTAAGGACAGTTGATCTGTTCAAAGTTGTTAGATTTTGGCATAATCTTTTATCCCACAAAACTCATGATTTATGCTTCAAAGTATGTCATATTTTGGAATCTCGGTACACATTTGATTCTCGCAACAAACTCAACGAAACACCAAACGTAATCGACAAAACCATCATTTTTATCGTTTTTATAACTTATGCATCTAATTATAACTAACTATGATTTTTATAAGTTTTTAATGCATTTATATGAAATTATACTAAAATATCATAAATATAATAATAAAAAGTCTTATAATTTGATCATATATTTTTCATACATCAAGAACTCAACATGATAGACAAGAACAGAGATTTGAAGAACTGATGAATCTAGTGGATAACAATAGAAAGTCCACTGAGACAGTTGCTTCAAGCTACACATCTACTGAGTATGCCATTGCTGATCTAACACAAGATGTGAGGGGAATTAAACAGGGCAATACACTGAAGGAGAAATTTTTGAAAGATCAACTTGTCTCTATTCATCAGAAGTTAGATAACCTTGCTGAGGTACATAGACCTGCTGCCACTGCTGTTGCACCTCAACGTGTTGTACTGGATCCTAAAATCACTGAGAGGATAACTCTGCTGGAGCAAACAATGCAAGGAAGGATCACAGCTGTGGACACTAGGACTGAAATAATGGAAGGTCAACTAAACAACCTAGTGCTCACACAGGAGAGTGTACATGGCCTGATGTCCCGTTTTGTTGATGATGTCAATAAGGGGGAAGAGAGCCAAACAGCAGTAGCAAAAGAAGCTGCTAGGATTTTTGCTAAGAAAAGATGGGAAGGTGATACTAATGCTTTTAGGGAGCCTGCACCTGGTAGACTTCCACTTACTGATGATCTTCTCAAAGAATACAAGAGAGTCTACAACAGCAAAAGAAGACCTTATCATGATAAAGGTTTCCATGAGGGACTCAATTCTTTTCTTGGACTCATGTTTTGGGAAACAAGGGTCAAAGCCTTGAGGGCAGAACACAGAGGTGGTAGAGGTGGCAGAGGTGGAAGGAGTTTACCTACCACAAATGCAAAGGAGTCACTGAATGAGTTTAAAGAAGTTTACATGCGGGTAGGATTTAGAGTACATCAGATAAATCTAACTCTACCTGAAGCATGGCATTGGTGGAAACAAGTGAATCCTCATATTGACTTCTCTCTGATTGAAAATGTATGGATGAGAGATATGATCAGAGAGATAAGAACTTATCAAGAGCAAGTGGAGAAAGCAAGAGAAGAAAGGGAAAGAAGACAGTAGATCAACATACTTTATATGTTTTATCATTTGCTGATTCTAGACTGTAATAACTTTGAACATATGATTATAATGAAAGATGACTACTTGTTCTGTTTTTGCTTTTAATCTTTTTGCTTTGCTGTTAGGAGAGGGTATTGGCATCATCACCAAAAAAGGGGAAATTGTTGGACTTATTTTTAAGTTTTAGTGATGAGTGCCAGACTAGCTGTTATAGTGCAAAGGCAAAAAGATGTCTAGATCAAATGTATAGGTTTATTAGAGTTTGATCTTTGTATAGGTTTGATCAAACAAGCACTGTAATGGTCAGCTGGTTTATATCAGCAGACTGGTCTATATTAGTAGGGTAGCTAGGTCAGTAGACTAGTCAGGAACCTGCTGAGTACAGAAGGCTGAGGACTCAAACTCAGTTTATGAAGGCTAAGGGGTCAAACTTAGTAATTAAAGTCAAGGATATGGAATCAAAATTTAGGGAAGTCTATAATGACCTAAACTGATTACATATACCTTGTGTACAAGGTCTAAGTTCCATAAGTTGGATGGTGACTGGAACTTAGTTATGATTAAATGGTGTAATCTAACTTCACAAATAAAAGTTAGATAAAAGAAGTCAGTTGCATTGTGTTTTAAGCACAGCAAATTATGGATCAGCTGACTGATATGTATCTCAGCAGACTCATGAACCTGCTGATACATATACCTCAATTTATTCAAGATTACAATGGAAGAAAACAAGGATAAGGACAGCTAACAACCTCTGATTTTATCAAACAAATCAATGGTTGATATTAAAGGGACGTTGGGATGATTCAGGACTTTATCCAATGGATACAAGTCAAAGGATGGACAGACTGCATTCTGTCAAAAAGCACTCTGACTGTGTCAGTACTATGAACAGTGATAGAAAGCAAGTCAAATGGGACAAAACATGGAACGGCTATATTTAAATTTCAAATACAAGTCACAAGGACTCCTACCTATAAATAGAGGACTCCTAATTCAGATACAAGTGACGAAAAATAAGGATCTATCTTCAGCAATCAGAATTAAATCAAGAAAAACACCCTGCTGACTCTACTGAGCTTAAGGCTACTGATCCAGAGAAAATCTTCTAGTGTAATCTGTATTCAAGCTACATCAAGTTTACACACTTGAAGTCATCAAGCTGTTGATCATATCATCCTGATCAAGCTGCTGCAACAGAATCATTTACTTGATTCAATCTTTCTTTTTTAAGAATCTACTGAAGACAGTGAATCATCTTTGGGTGTGAAAGACTGTTGTTTGTGGTGGAGCTGGTGAAGAGGCAATCCTACCCTTCAAGGACCAGTGGAAGAGTTTGGAGCAACAATCTTACATGTTCTAAGTGTTCAGTTTGTGAAGCCATAGTTATTGGTGAAGGACAAGCAACTTAGGGATTTTTGTAACAGCTACATCAAAGATCTCTAGTGAATTACCTCCAACATCACAGGAGAAGAGTGGACTGACAGGATTACACCACCTGGAACCACTATAAAATCTGCCTACTTACTTTCTGCATTTATATTCTGCACTTAGTTTATATAACACATCAATCTGCTGAATCTAGCAACTGATTCACACACATACACTACTGAGTATCTAATACTTGGTATCACATTTAACAACAAGTAATAAGGCTTAATTTTTTATATATTTCCGCTGCACAAATTCAGTAAACTCACAACAAGAGAGAGACTCTGAGTATCGCCAGGCTATTGAAGTATTAGCAGTGTCACTTTGAGGTTCTTGAGTTTGTTAACTCCAAAAGTTTTAACTGTTAAGTTTATTCACCCTCCCTCTAAACTTAACCAAAGCCTTTTCAATGGACCAACACCCTTGTCAGCTCGTAGACTTTATAGAATAGCTCATAGTAACTGCAGATTGACTCACCGTCGCCCTGTCGAACCTCGTGAAGGTCGATATGTGTTTTCTTTGGTCCTCCAACTGATTTGAACTCGGCGGTGAACTTGTTAACCAGATCATCCCAAGATAGAACTGACGCCGGGGGCAGGTTGTGGATCCATGAAGCCGCTTGGTCTTGCATGGCCCCCACGAAAGAAATACACTATGCCTCCTCGCTTGAGGTACATAAGTTTATCTTGCTATTAAAAGCTGATAGTCTGTCCAAGGGATCTGTAGTACCATGATAGTTGGTGAAATTTGTATAATACATACCTCATCAGGGTGCCACTGAGAGGATATCGGGATGCAAGACACTGGTCCCCCAGGTTGGTTTAGATTCCTTGGTGGTTCTACCCCTCTGGAGCTCGTCAATTTGCTTTTTAAAATTGCCAATTTGCTCATGTTTTCCTTTATGACGGGGATTTTCATGATACTTTGCTCTACCTGTGATTCCCCATGCCCCTCTTTTCAGGTTCGGACATGCCTTTACTTTTCCGTATCCTTCGCTCTGGGGCTACACCACGGACGTTATCCACAGGCCCTAGGCGGTGCAAAGTTGACTTTCTCCCCCTGCTAGAATGGAATGTTGCATGGATGGCTTCTTTTAGATCCTCACAATGCGACCCTATCGATCTCAGAGGAGGCACAGTGTGTTGTATCTCAGTTCGAGCCGGAATGGGTGGAACGAATTGGCTAGCTGGTACCGGAGGGAAGCCTTATGCTATAAGACTTTGATTGGTTTTTTGCATGTCCTCCAGGTATTCCATATGGTTCCTTAGCGCTATTTCATGAGCATTTTGACTTGCAATTAGCTCAGCATCTAAGTTAGTTCATTGTTCGAAGTTTTGGTGAGATGCTGATGAGCTAAAATTTACCCCTCAAAAATACATTTATAAAAACTCGTAACTGTGGGTAAACTAACTCTCTAACTGGCAGAGTACCAGGTCGATTGTTAGTGTTGGACAAATGTTTAATAAAAAGAATTTTATGAAGAATTGTTGTACATCCTTTTAACAATCCTCAGGTTTTGGTGATGAGTGTCTTACTAGCTGTTATAGTATGCAAAGGCAAAAAGATATCTAGATATGATGTATAGGATTTACTAGAGTTTGATCCTTGTATAGGTTTGATCAAACAAGCACTGTACTGGAAATCCACTGAGTAGAGTCAGTAGACTTCATAGGTCGATGGATCGTGCTGGTCACAGACTTAACCAACGACTCACCGAGGGGTCGATGACTTCGTAGGGACCAGTAGATGCTTGAGAATTGAAGGCTAAGGTTTCAAACTTAGCTATTGAAGGCTAAGGATCCAAACTTAGTAACTAAGGATAAGGATATGTGATTTAAATTTAGGCAAGTCTGTGGTGAACTAAATTGATCACATATACCTATGGATGAAGGTGTGAGTTCCTAAAAGTTGATTGAAGAACTGGAACTTAGTTATAAGATGAAATGGTGTTATCTAACTTAATCAAATAAAGTTAGATATAAAAGATTAATATGTGATTTATCATATATTAATGGAGATAATTTATCCGACCTCGGCAGACCTTGTAAAACACTCTCTGCGATAGTACGTATATACATTATCGATCAAGATTCGATGGAAAGAGACATTTAACTACTTTTTAAGATGAATGGCTAAGATTAAAGAGACGTTGGAGAGATTCAGAAGTCAAATGGAACAGCCTGGAAAGTCGACAAAAGCAGATCGACAAGTGTCGATGCCAGATTCGATTGTCATCCATCGAAGCCAATAAGGACAAAAGCAACGGCTATTTTCAAGGACTGGAGACTGTAAATATAAGACTCCAGATCAGATTATAAATGCGAAAAGAAGAAGAAAAAAAAATAGAAAAATACAGAAAGGAAAATCCTTGAAGATCAAATTAAAAAGAAAGCTCTTCAACAAAAAGATCAATAAATTTACAGAGTGTTGCATACCCTGTTGAACTTAAATCAAGAACAATACTCTGCTGAAGCTGAAATTGCAAGATCTAGAATTAACTTCAAGTGTAACAAGACATAAGCTATCAAGTTACATCAAGTCAATCACTTGAAGTTCCTGAGGCTGCTGATCATCCCTACTGATCAAGCTGCTGAAGACAGAATCACTTAATTGATTCAAATCTTGTTTTTACAATCTGCTGCTAGAGCAGTGAAGCACTTTGGAGTGTGAAGGACTGTGTTTGTGGTGGAGCTGGTGAAGAGGCAATTCTACCTTGAAGGACCAAAGGGAGAAGCTTGGAGGAGCAATACCACCTTGTTCAAGTTTCTTGTAGTCTGTGAGGCCATAGTGATTGGTCAGGGACGATAGCTAGGACCTTTGTAACCGTGACCTCAAATTTCTTAGTGATACCTCCTACACCACAGGAGAAGAGTGGAGTCTGAGATTACGCCACCGGAACCACTATAAAAATTGCATGTCTTATTTACTTAGTGCATTTTAATCTTTATCATATTCACTCCATCATACTCGACCCACATACACACAAGTCACTACTGAGTATTCAATACTTGGTTTAACACAAGCACAACATATTTAAAAGGCTTATACTCTTATATTTCATTTGCAACATATTCAAGAAACTTGAGTCGGTGAGGCTACCGAGACATCAACACTCTCTTCAATCATCGAGCCTACATCGAGACTTCAGAACCTCTTTGAAACTTGCTGAGTTTGTTTTAACTCCGAGTTTTTAGTGATAAGTTTATTCACCCCCCTCTAAACTTATCCAAGCCTTTCCAAGGGACCAACAATTGGTATCGGAGCGAGCTTCGCTTACGAGTTATCCACTTGTTGTGCTTTCATAAAAGTCTTTTAAAATTCTTTCAAAACATCACTTTCAAAAGTTTGCATCATGGATACATCTAGAATTAGAAGTTGGCTTAATTATCCAGTGACTGAATATCTACAAAACATTGCATCTGACTTTCAGGATCAAATACATGAGAGGTTCAGTACTACAAGTTCTCACACAAATCCAGAACCTCAATTCAATGATGATGTGCAAATCAACCTCAACACATATGATGATCAATCCAAAGGATTTCCTTCACTAAGTGATCTCTCGATGAAGCGAAAAAGGAATTGATACTAGTAGTGATTACATTGAAGATAAAATAAAGCAACAAGAGAATAGTGTCACTTGAATTAAAATCACACTCTCTCAAAGAAATAATGATGAAACAGAAGAGGTACCTAATTCTACTTCTGTCAATACATCCACTGATAATGATTTTGAATCCACCTGTGGTTCAACTCCTAGAATTGCTGATAATGAAGAAACCTTGGATGCCATTCTTAATGAACTAAGGAAAATACAATCTGAATATGAGATTGTGAAGGCAAGCAAGGAGGCTTTACAATCAGAAAATGAAAGGTTGAAAGCTAAACTGAATAATCTCAAAGGAAAATAAAAGATGATTGAAAAGAATCAAAGACAAGTCTCATCAATCATCGATGGCAAAATGAGTCTCATTTGAACCATCTTCTTCTTTCATTGCATTCAAATCTGGCAAGCCATATGGAGATAGAACATGCCTAGTATTTGAAACTCAACAATCCAAGAGGGATGGATCCAGTAAGGGTACTGAACCTAGTACCAGGATTGGTCCTATGTTTATACCTGCACAAAATCCAATTCCAAAAAGGGTTGCTGAAGCAGTGAAGTCCACTGAGAAGATTTCCAAGAGGCCCAATCACAAGTCAAAGAAGAATACAGCTTCCAGAAAAAGAAATAAATCCAAAAAGAAAAATGTTGTATCTTCTAGACCTGCTGATAGCAGATCTACTACCAAGTCTGCTGGACCACAAAAGAATGATCAGAAATATTCCAAGAACAAGTATCCAAAATCCAGAAATGATGATCATTCTAGGGATACTTATCATAGGGGGAAAGGTAGATTATTTCCCTCTTGATGAAGACCGGAATATTCTGCTCCATTTGCTAGAAATAAGAAGTATAATCATAATGCTAGGATTCAAAGAGAGGACTCGTGAGAGGTCTTATACAAATCCTCGGCAGAGACCTCAGCAGACTCCTCAATATACAGCTGTATACCACCAACAACACTATAATGATTATGCGTCTACTTCTATCAAGCAAAATCATTCAAAGAAGATTTACAGACCAAAAAGCCAGAGAACACATGTAACTACTACACAACCTATCAACAAATTCTATGGAAGTGTAGAGTACACATATGAATCCAAGTATGATACCTTCAGAAGGAGACCTTATGGAAACCTACCAAGAATCTTACTTGCCACTAACAATCAAGGACCCAAACAGATATGGGTACCCAAAAATCATTGATTTTGTTTTGCAGCTTATTTGATGCTCAACAGTGACTGTTCCAATCAAAAGTCAAGTTAAGGACAAAATTTGGACAATTGAACAAATAAAGTTGCCATGGAAATTAATCTTTGTCTTGAGTGGAAAATTGTCGAATCGCATCATTAAGCTCATGTCGAAGAACTCCTTTGAGGATCTCCTTGTCGTAGATCTGCTTGAAGTCATTCACTTATCGAGACACTCTTGAGAAATCAATCTCTTGAAGAAGTACATCGCCTCTTGAAGAAGAAGTCTCATCGATCAAATCATTTTAATGGTTAATCTTAATTCACGCCAAAATGATCTTTATGACCATAGTTAATGGATCGGACGGTTACAAAAGTCATGAAGTTAGTTGGTGGGCCACGTGTCGGAATCTCACAAAACCCAATTCAAATCGTGGTTTAATGCACAGTAATGAGAAGCGATGGTTTTTTTTTCTTACATTCAACTAACCAGCCTATACATTTACACCAAGATTCATCTGATCAATATCTTTTCTATGTCTTATCACCGTGTGAACGAAATCTCCTAATCCTTTCGCCTCAAAGTATTAATCTCAACATATCTTTCTGAGAAGTAGATCAATGGCAGACCAAGTTCAAATTGGAACCTGTCAAAGCGTTGCCAGTTATGTTTCAGATTGTGGATTGACTAAGTTGTCGATCAACATAGGACGAAGAATCAAGAGAATACCTGGTTTAGAAAAGGCACTCAACAATCGTCTAGAAACGATATCTTTTGTAAATGTTCTTGAGTTTTGGAAGAACATGAAGATAGATGAAGAAGATGATGATAGTTTTGAGACAATCACAACAACAACACCTTCGAGGTTGATTCAAATACCTTAAGAGAGATTTATGGTTTTGGACCGCCAATAATGCTCACAAGTATCCGAAAATGCAGAGAACTGAAAGAGTGGAATTTGTGGATCAAATAAAAATAAACAATACCATCCCCTCCACTCCAAGCATAAAATGTCGATACATAAGGTTGGAATATAAACTTTTGAGCAAGATTCTTGCAAAGAACATTTTGGGATTCGATGGTAGTTTGGATACACCGAGTGGATCCAAAATAGACTTGATGACAATCATTTGCAAAGCGGAAGGTTTGACTCTAATTGGTTATCTCATCTATTATTTAAGAAAAGTCTTTTGTAAGATAAGAATGGAGTAAGAAGAACCAAGACAAAGCCTTTGGGATTGTTGGTGCAATCCATCTTGAATCACCTTGTTTGCACTGATGTTACACCAAAAGATATCAACAAGTCAAGGTACAAGGCATAGATTACAACAGTTATTCCAGAGTTGGAAGAGTCTGAAGATTCAGACAGTGATGATTATGGTGATGGTAGTAATGGGGTAGGTCAGCAGACTGTGTAGAAAGTGAAGTCTGCTGAACCAAAAGAAAGAGAGAAAAAGAAGAAGAGAAAAGATATTGTTTTTGAACAACCTGCTGCTGTTGCAGGAAGTGTAAGAAAGAAAAGGAAAAAGAAGATAGTTGTTGAAGAAAGTGAATCCTTACTACTAAAGCTGCACTAGTGAAAGAGAAGAAACAGAAAAAGGTTACTGTATCTCATACTGAAATGGAAGCAAAGTTTACTAAGTCCAAGAAGAGAAAAAGCTCTGAAATTAATAAAGATGAGCAACCCTTGTCCAAGAGGATGAAAGAAGCATTAAGAAAGAAGAAACATGGAAAGGGAAAAGTGTTGAGAACTCTTATAAAACAAAGAGAACTTGAACAGTTCTCTGAAACTGAAAAAGTAGTTGCAGATGAAACAACTGTGCTAATGGAAGAGACAGTTGTAGATGCTGAAACACCTGGAGAAGAAGAAGCAAGATTTCAGGGGGAATACTAGTCTACTGATATCCTTGCTGATAAGCATGCAATTCAGGAAGAAAATTTTATTGAAGAAGATGAGATGAGAATTCATGAATTGCTGCAGGAAGATTCCCTTGAGATAGACGCAGCAATGGAATTCACTAAATATCTGGCTGAAGAGCTATTGGATCACCATTTTGATCAACCCACTTCAAAGAAGACAGGGTTATGGATGCCCTATGAGAAGATAGAAAAGGTAAAGAAGAAAAAGAAAAGGGTTAATCCAGACATACAGTTAATCACTGATTACTTTGCTTGGAAATTTGGTTTGTATCAGAAGCAAAAGCCAGCTGCTGAGTCTATGATAGATTTTGAACATTGGGCTTTTGGTCAGCTGGGTGTAGAAAATCTAAATGAATTGTTGGACACTACCCTTCTACAAACCAGACTGATGGATCTCTTGGATGAAAAGAGAAAGAACAGCAACATTCACATCAAAAATCCATCTGGACCTGATGATAATGATGATTCCTCTGATTCTGATGATGATAATGATGATGGATCAGTTTTTCCAGGAGAAGGAAGTGGAGTTCCTGTTGGAGAAACAAATATTCCTGTTGGAGGATCATTGAAAGAAGTTGAGAAGTCTACTGTAGATCAGCTAGGTTAGCAAGGTAAAGATGCTGACAAAGAATCTACTGATACCAGAGATCAGCAACATGAACATACAGCAGAAAAACTTGCACAAGTTGTTACCAATACTGCTGGAGATGAAGTTGTTCCTCAAATTATTGTAGGACAAATGATGGACAGTATATTTGGAGAAGAAAATGAAGATGTTGAGACTCCAGTATCTAGTGGTGGTGTTCTTACTGTTCAAGTCACTGAAGTTCAAAAAGTGGTTAATCAAGTTGCTGAAGCTGCTGCTATTATCACAAAGGACCAAACCATGATATATCATAGAAGTGAAGTGATGGTTCAGGCATCTGAGTCTCAAACAGAACCTGAACAAAGGTTGGAACTAGAAGACCAGGCTCTTCAGTAGTGGAGCTCTTTGATGAGGCTCTTGGTAAAAGAATAAGCATCCAAGGTTCCAGTAGAAGAATTAAATGAGTTAAGGACTGTGAGGCATGATATGCAACAGTTAAGAACTAATTTGGATAGACAAGAACAAAGATTTGAAGAACTGATGAAACTGGTGAATGAAAACAGACAATCAGCTGATACAGTTGCTTCAAATTTCATATCTACTCAAAATGCTGTAATGATTTGATACTAGATATGAGGGGAATCAAGCAGGGAAATACATTGAAAGATAAGTTTTTGAAAGATCAGTTAACGTCCATTCATCAAAAACTTGACAAGCTTGCTGAAATCCCTAGACCTGCTGAGCCTGCTACTGCACTTCAACCTGCTGTATTAGATCCTAAAGTCACTAAGAGGATCAACCTACTGGAGTAGACCTTGTATTCAAGAATTACTGCAGTTGATACAAGGATAGTATCAAAGGGGGAAGAAGATAATTACACAGAAGATTGCATTTGGTATGCTGTCCCATTTTGTTGATAATGTCAATAAGGGGGAAGAAGGGAATACAGCAGAAGCAAATGAGGTAGGCAGAAGCAAATGAGGTAGCTAGGATCTTTGCAAAGAAACAATGGGAGACAAAGTATATGAAGAGATGCTAAAGAAGATTTATAAAATGAGAAAATCTACCCTTGCTGCATCTAGACTGTATTAATTGAACAACTGATTTTAATGAGTATTGACCTAGTATATGAAGAGATGCTGAAGAAGATTTATAAAATGAGAAAATCTACCCTTGCTGCATCTAGACTGTATTAATTGAACAACTGATTTTAATGAGTATTGACCTAGTTTGTTCTGTTTTTGTTTTTAACCTTTTTGCTTTGCTGTAAGTGAGGGTATTGACATCATCACCAAAAAGGGGGAAATTGTTGGACAAATGTTTAATAAAAAGAATTTTATGAAGAATTGTTGTACATCCTTTTAACAATCCTCAGGTTTTGGTGATGAGTGTCTTACTAGCTGTTATAGTATGCAAAGGCAAAAAGATATCTAGATATGATGTATAGGATTTACTAGAGTTTGATCCTTGTATAGGTTTGATCAAACAAGCTTCATCTCGAAATCCACCGAGTAGAGTCGATGAGACTTCATAGGTCGATGGATGCTGGTCGTGAGACTTAACCAGGAGACTACTAAGGGGTCAGTAGACTTCGTAGGGACCAGCAGATGCTTGAGAATTGAAGGCTAAGGTTTCAAACTAAGTTATTGAAGGCTAAGGATCCAAACTTAGTAACTAAGGATAAGGATATGTGATTTAAATTTAGGCAAGTCTGTGGTGACCTAAATTGATCACATATACCTATGGATGAAGGTCTGAGTTCCTAAAAGTTGATTGAAGAACTGGAACTTAGTTATAAGATGAAATGGTGTTATCTAACTTAATCAAATAAAGTTAGATATAAAAGATTAATATGTGATTTATCATATATTAATGGAGATAAATTAATCTGACCTCAGCAGACCTTGTAAAACACTCTGCTGATAGTACAGATACATTATCTGATCAAGATTCGATGGAAAGAGACATTTAACTACTTTTTAAGATGAATGGCTGAGATTAAAGAGACGTTGGAGAGATTCAGAAGTCAAATGGAACAGCCTGGAAAGCTGACAAAAAGCAGACTGACAGTGTCAGTACCAGGATTCAGTTGTCATCCATCAGAAGCCAAAAAGGACAAAAGCAACGGCTATTTTCAAGGACTGGAGACTATAAATATAAGACTCCTGATCAGATTATAAATGCGAAAAGAAGAAGAAAAAAAAATAGAAAAATACAGAAAGGAAAATCCTTGAAGATCAAATTAAAAGAAAGCTCTTCAACAGAAAGATCAAGAAATTTACAGAGTGTTGCATACCCTGCTGAACTTAAATCAAGAACAATACTCTGCTGAAGCTGAAATTGCAAGATCTAGAATTAACTTCAAGTGTAACAAGACATAAGCTATCAAGTTACATCAAGTCAATCACTTGAAGTTCCCGAGGTGCTTGATCATCCTTCCGATCAAGTCTTTGAAGACGAATCACTTAATTGATTCAAATCTTGTTTTTACAATCTGCTTGCTAGAGCGGTGAAGCACTTTGGAGTGTGAAGGATTTGTGTTTGTGGTGGAGCCGTGAAGAGGCAATTCTACCCTTGAAGGACCAGTGGAGAAGCTTGGAGGAGCAATACCACCTTGTTCAAGTTTCTTGTAGTCTGTGAGGCCATAGTGATTGGTCAAGGACAGATAGCTAGGACCTTTGTAACCGTGACCTCAAAGTTCTTAGTGATACCTCCTACACCACAGGAGAAGAGTGGAGTACAGGATTACGCCACATGGAACTACTATAAAAATTCTGTCTTATTTACTTAGTGCATTTTAATCTTTATCATATTCACTCCATCATACTGACCCACATACACACAAGTCACTACTGAGTATTCAATACTTGGTTTAACACAAGCACAACATATTTAAAAGGCTTATACTCTTATATTTCCGCTGCAACATATTCAGTAAACTTGAGTCGGTGAGGCTCTTGAGACATCGACACTCTCTTGAAATCATCGCCAGATCTCTCGAGACTTGATAACTCTCTTTGAAACTTGCTGAGTTTGTTTTAACTCCGAGTTTTTAGTGATAAGTTTATTCACCCCCCCCCCCCCCCTCTCTAAACTTATCCAAGCCTTTCCAAGGGACCAACAGTTAGAATAGCTACAGGAGTACGTGGTCGATCCCAAGAGAAATGTGGTTGTGAGTACCAAAGCGAACGTAGAACTTAGTCTAGGCGATCAAAGTTTAGGTGGAGTGTTTATAACTAATGCAAAAAGTAAAGATTATTCTAACGAGATTAAAAAGCATAGCCGAGTTATGATCTAACAGGTTATCTCCCCACAGGAAAAACATAATAAGGAGTGTGTTTTATCGAGTTCAGTTTATATGATATTCACAGGTGTTAACTCTCTATTCTTGCGTTAAGATCTGAACAGCTCTCACTTAACCCCCATACTAGGTTTATTAACCCTCCCTTTAGAGAGCTAACTTTCCTAACATGGTTGACCGGAATAAAAAACCGCTGAAAAACCTCACAAAAACATAATTTTAATGTGTCATTTAGGTTGCTAATCTAACAATTAAGACTATGGTTTAGTGATTCTAAAACATGTTTCATTCATCTCGTAAAGATAAGAATCTCACATAGGCATAGTCCAGATCTGTCACTCAGGTTGTCAATCTGACAATCAAGACTATGATTAGTGATACTCAGATCCCACATCTCACCGCAAAATACATTTATAAGCTCGATATAACAATGAACAAGGTTGTCAATCTCGTTCAAGGTTATCAAAATGATCAAAACAAATTTAAAACATGAGTTTATCATAAAAACGTTTAATTAAGCACAACACAACTCCCATCTCGTCTCCCGAGGGTTGATTTCACCCGTTTTCACATAATTCGGCTATGTATATATTTAGCTACACATATAGTTAATATATATATATAAATATATAAATATATATATAAATACATAAGTATATATATAGATATAGGTATATAGATCTATAAATATATATATATATATATATATATATATATATATATATGTATAGATATATATGTGTAGATAGATATATAAAAGAAACAAAAATGAAAGAAACAACAATGAAGAAAACGATAAAAAAAAACAAGCTTACTATTATAACGGCGATATCAAAAGCTTGATATTACAACTATTTCAGCAACACCGAACTTCTGATAATTCCCCGAGCATTACAACGATACTAATATTACTAAATTTATTTCGCATAAGGCCTTATTTACAACCTAAAAACTAAAGAAAATAAGAAGGATGGATATATATATATATATATATATATATATATATATATATATATATATATATATATATATATATATATATATATATATATACGCTATGTATATATATAATGGTGCACCCATTCTGCTCGCATCTGAAGCTCATTATATAGGTGAAACTCTCCCAGGCCAGACTGGGCCGGGTAAGGGCCGGACCAGGCCGGAATCATCATGATATTCATCCCCCCAAATTCCGGATAAAAATTTATATTTTGGAATAAAACTTTAAAAATTCATATCTTGAGTTCTGGATCTCCAAATGACATGATTCAAGAGGCATTGGAAAGCTCGTTGAAAGATCTACAACTTTCATGAAGGACTCTTCTTCAGAAAATGTCTTTTTGATTGGCCATTCGCTCGTAGAAGATATTTCTCGATTTCCACTAAATCGAATCGATTAGCCACTTGACCACTTGACTTAATGATACTTGAGTTGTAGAAGTCCGATTGATGTGATTCAAAATGCATTGGAAATCTCTTTCAAAGATCTACAACTTTCATTAAGGACACTTCTTCAGAAAATGCCGTTTTAATGAGCCATTTGTTCGTCGAAGATATAATTCGTTAGTGATACCACTAACCACTGAGCCACTTGACCACTTAAGTTAGTGGCACACTCTTATATCCCTAAAAATGCCTCTTTTAGGCCTCAAAACGTGTCATTACTCGGGATTTTGGTCAACCTATAATTCTGCAATAAACCACCAAAATACCAAACGTAAATCCGACACGACACTCCGGTTACTAAACCGGTACAAAAACACATAAAAACACGATATTTTATAAAATATTCATGAATTATATATTTTTATGAAATTTAGGAATTAAAGACTCGAAATGATACAAAAGTGCTCAAAATGATATCAGAAACGGGGTGAAAAGTTATAAAAATAACAGTGAATTTTTCCGTCATCAGATGCCTCGGCTATATTCTTCATACGGGCCTTTCTTGTAGCTGCCTCCTCTAGCTCACGGGCCTTTGCCTTTTCGTTTAGCACATTTTGCATGTCGGACCGCGACCCTCGACTATGTCCACTATGATGTGATGTTGAACCGACACGTGGAGGGTTGTTGCCACGTGTTATGTCCTAATTGACCCCCTTGGCCAGTGTTTCAGGTCCCAATGTCTTCCCTCCAATCGTGATTTGAAAGGAAACTTGTTGGTAAAGCTATCCTTGGGCGGTGCCGGTCGGAGCTGTCTCAAGACCCAGAATCCGGCAAGGATGCAAATGCAATACTGCCCAAACATGCCCAGAAAATTTTATAGCTTTAGATTAGTGAGTGTAATAAACCTGGAAAAGCTGAGAGTCTTGCAGAAAATGTTGAATATCATGTTGGTGTTGTTACTGTTTCGTTGACTTTTGCTCAGGAGGATTATACAGAATCCTCTGCAAATGATGCTCCAGATGTTGATTTGAGCTTTAGGAGTGTTGAAAGCACCGATTTTTAGGCCGTAAACCCAAAAATCAGAGCTTTTCCTGAAATGTGCGCCAATCCAGCAGGTGGTGTATTCGCCGAAGACACCGTGGAAATGGATTTCACGGCGGTGGTAACGACCGGAGAAGGCTGGTATTTAACGATTTTCCCGGTAATTGAGCCAACTGATGTTGCATGAACTATCAAGGTGGCGGTAACGGCTGAGCCATATGGATATATGGCTATTTAGACGTGATTTCTCCGGTGAGGTGGGTGGTTATTGTGGTGGTGGATATGAAATACTTGATGCTTCTGGTTGAAATATGAGTGCACAAAATGAGTCGACAAATTGGCAGGGCTTGGCATGCTTGTATTAATATATATATCATTTGTGAGTTACATACAACTCCTATTTATAGGCACTGGACTAAGAAAGATTATGCTAATGGTGATAAGACTTGATAAAGTACAATTAAGCCTAAAACGTGATCCCGGGTTGAGCTGATTCGCCCAGAAGTCGTCTACCCTTTGTGCGGGTGTCTCGGATTTTATAGCAAAGCAAAACAAACAAGTAATAAATAAATCCGGTTTACCCCAAGTGCAGGGATCGTAGTATAGCGATTAAAAACCGGAGTCGATCCACAGGGAATCGAGGTTGTTTATCTAGTTTTTATTAACTAACCTAAGGATGTCACGACTACTATTACTAAAAAGATTATAACAAAAATAGAAACGACTAACACTTAACAAAATTAAAAACGAAAATATCGAAAGTAAATCGGATGAAAGATCAAAGATCTAAAACCAGGAAGGATAATTCTGAACCGGTTTAACTAAGTTAATTCTAATCTATAAACTAAGAAGACAATAAAAATTGCTACGATTACTACGATGAAAACGAAGCAAGACAGCACAAACGATTTTTCTCAATTAATTTAACAACGAACAAGCAATGATCCACCGATCCCCGCAACCATCAATTTCGACTCTAGATTATCTTGTGGTGATTTAACGAATATTGTGATTCACCTATCGAAGGTATGAACTCCTAATCTCTTAGAAAAGTTCGTCTATCAATCTTTTATCTTTCGATTTTAAAGATTAACGCTTTCATAACAGAGGTGTGAAATCTCTCAATTTCGCAATCTAGACATTCAACCTAACAACTCTCATTAATTAGATTAAAAATCCAATATTTACTACGGTGATCTAAGGTTTAACAACGACTCTCGTCAAACGTTTAAACATCAAATAGCAACCATCTCTCGATTTAAATTGCATAATCAATAATCAAAACATAGAAAAGATACAATTTTTATTAAAACTTACAAGATAATCCAAATTCGAAATCGAGATGTTGCTAAGAATCGGTGTCACAAGGCTTGTTCCAACGTGCTTTAGCCTCTCATCATCGTATGATTGCTTGAAATCATTTCAGATTTCAACTGTTGATTCATAGGTCGTATTCTCCGGAAATAGCTATGACTTTAACAACAACGATATTTTGATAATTTCCCGAGCATTACAACAATACTACGGTATTATTATTTTTTATACATATATATATATAAGTCTATAAGTATATAAGTATATAGATCTATATATATGTATATAAGTATATATATATATATATATATATTGATACTACAAAAAAAAATAAAACAAGAAAAATGGAAGGAGAAGAAATTAGATATATATATATATATATATATATATATATATATATATATATATATATATAAGTACTACAACAATAAAATAAGAGCAAGAAAGTAAAGAAATGGCCAAAGCAAAGGCAGTTCATCCTGATACATTTGAGTCTATTTATAGACTATTTTGCCAAGGCCGGATCGATCCGGGAAAGGGGCGGATCGATCCGGTGCAAATCTCTAATGATTCTATCCAAATCTTCGGATGATTTGACATATATTGGATTAAAACTTCTAAAATTTATATCTTGAGTTGTAGACCTCCAAAAATTGCAAACGAAATGCCAAAATTACGGTCTCGAGAAACTCTACAACTTTCATGAAGGACTCTTCTTCAGAAAACGTCTTCTTGAGTACCTCGTGTTCCTCCGAGCGTTTTTGCAACATTTTTACGAAATTGAATCAATTAGCCACTTGACCACCATTTGAGTTGTAGGAGTCCGATTGACTTGATTCAAAATCCATTGGAAAGTTTTCTTGAAGATATACGACTTTTATTAAGGAAACTTCTTCAGAAAATGTTGTTTTGATGAGCCATTTCCATTACGTGTCGTTTTACGACATTTTACTGATACGAATCGATTAGCCACTTGACCATAACTTGAGTTTTAGAACTCCAATTGACGTGATTCAAAGTGCGTTGGAAAGCTTATGTGAATATCTACAACTTTCATTAAGAAGTCATCCCCTGAAAATGTCTCTACGCTGGGTCAAATCTCCGTCGAAAATATGTAACGATTCAAGTACTTAGGAAAAACGACCCTTTTGAACTCGTAAGCTTGTGGCAGCTTCTTCTAACCTTCTAAACACATCTTTTAGACTCAAAACATGTCGTTACGTGGAATCTTGGTCAATGTATAATCCTGCAATGAACCACCAAAATACCAAACGTAAATCCGACACGACACTCCGGTTACTAAACCGGTACAAAAACTAGTAAAAACACATAAAAACACGATATTTTATATAAGACTTACTATTTATATAATTAGATAAAACCTATAAATTAATGACTTGATTTGATACATAAATGCTCAAAATGGTATCAAAAGTGGGGTGAAATGTTATAATAATAATGGTGAATTTTCCGTCATCACAAACCCCCCACTTAGCTTTTGGTCGTCCTCGAGCAAAACAAGTGATAAAACAAAATGAATGAGGGACAAAATTCACGAAAAGATAAGATATAAGGGACAACCATATAATACAACCGATCGAATCATAACCACACGTTAACCTTAATATATTTTTATAACAGAGTGTGTGTGTGACAAGCCTTTTCAATTTCCACTATCCTCTCTTGAATAATTCAAGCAATACACACAAATATCCATTCGAAGATAGTCCTAATGACTTTCCTAGGTAAAGGCGATGAATTCCCACACAAAGTCCTCTCGTGTACTTATTAGGATAATCCTAAAGCATATCATTCGAGTTTATCTTGGGGATAGTAAGAAGATAACTAAGTTTTCAACCATGCTTAACCAAATTGTCAATTTTTTTCACATGTGTAGCATATGCCTTCATTCCCAGCAATAGGACGTTTCATGATAACACCCTAGCTGGACTTCTATCATCGAGCGATGGGAGCTTTTAAACCTCATAGTGGTATAGGGCGTTTCGTGATAACGCCCCACCGCACTCAAATCATTGGAAGCTACAACCAACATATATATAATTCATCTTAATTTGGTATTTTTCTTTTTATTCCACTTAACTTATATCCTTTCTATCACATTCAAACCTTGAGATATTCACAAGACACGCTTCAAAAGTTAGGTACTAAGTTCATCGCAAATCGTCTCTAGAATAACCACTAGGATCTTCGAATGGATACAGATTTAAAACTTTCGCTTCAATGTCAAAGGCTTACGTGAACAATCAATTCATGTTACACAAATAAATTAGGGGTTAAAATGTACTTACGGTTCAAATTAGTTATACATATCAAATTGATCATTATATCTTCAAATCCATGAAATATATGCCTTATACAATTCATTATATTCAACTCATTTATGCTCGAAAAAGATCCAAAAACTAAGAGTTTAAACACTTACTGCCATTTCTAAACCAACCAGACTCTACCCCCCACTTACGATTTTGCATTATTCTCAGAGTGTAAATGAGATAGAGAGGAAGACTTAGCTTATAAACCAGGCGAAAGATGCTATCGAATCCCGTAATGACCATGAAAGCACGATCCGAATCCCTATACCAAAACAAAAACAACCAACACAAAGCAAACACGGGACATGGTCCTCATGCCAAAACATCGAATAGGGATATGGGAATAATAAGAAAATGGCCTCACACGTCGTAAAAAAATTCGATAGGCAATATATATATGGTCACTCTCATAAAAGCTTTAGATGGAAAAATAACCCACACGGGTAAAGCACAGAACATCTAAGCATATATGTATCATAGAGAGTATCAAACGAGTATATATCATAATCAAGTCATAAATTCATGTTGGAAACAGAGTAGATCATAAAATGAAATGTGTGAAAGAGTATTGAGTTTTTTATACCCAAATCCTCAAGGGTTCAACAACCTAAGTCTGAGAAATGATGTATTTGAACGTTTTCTGTGTACTCCCTCGGGATTTTCGGATAACCACCTAATCGTTCCCTTTAAAAGACATTCAAACATTCATCCTGATACTTGGTTGTGCTACGTGTTCAACTTCTATCACAAATTCTACATTTCATTAAGACTAGTCGTATCCAAATTATTATTTATTATTATTATCATCGGGCTGCCTCCCGGTAGCGCTTTTGTTTAACGTCGTTTGCTCGACAATCCTGCAACTCAGCCTGGATCAGGCCACTTTAACATTCTACCACTTAAGACCTCGTTTAAATTCTTATTAGCTTGGTTGCCACAAAAACAGCATCGAATACAAGAGGTTAGGTTCCTTGCTTCTTTCCAAACGCTCTTAATTTTCTCCATTGTCGACTTCTTCTTTTTCAGCTTTCTCTTTAATTGTGCCTCCCTTTTGAGTTCTTCCATATCCCAACTACCAGCCATAACTTCCTCTAATGAACCACTGCCGTCATCCTCAGAAAACAAGTCGTGTGAAAATTCATCAAACTCAGTGACTTCAGTTATACCACACCCGAGGATGTCGAGGAAATGAACAATCAAAGGTTTCTCTTTGGTTTGTCCTATATAATGCTTGCACCTTTGACCATTCACTCTGAACGGCTGGTCACCATGACCTCTTAGTTCTAAAACACCTCCAGGAATAATTTGAAGAATTTCAAAGGGGCCGGACCAACGCGTCATCAACTTTCCAGGAAACAGATGCAACCTGGAATTATAAAGTAAGACTTGCTCCCCAACTTGAAATTCTCGCTTCTTGATTTTAGCATCATGAAGGAGTTTCATTCTGTCCTTGCTAATCCTGGCACTCTCGTAGGCCCGGAGTCTAAACTCATCCAATTCATGCAACTGCATCAGTCGATGTTCACCACATGACTGGGCATTAAAGTTTAAGAACTTAATGGCCCAATATGCTTTATGCTCTAATTCGACTGGCAAATGGCATGGTTTGCCATACACCATCTGATAAGGAGATGTACCCATGGGAGTTTTATAGGCAGTACGGTATGCCCATAGCACATCATCCAGTTTGAGACTCCAATCCTTTCTATGACTGTTCACAACTTTTTCCAGGATCCTCTTCAAACTCTGATTACTTCTCTCGACCTGGCCACTAGTCATAGGGTGATATGGTGTGCCAATTTTGTGCCGGACACCATATTTCTCAAGGACTTTTTCTAGTGGCCTGTTGCAGAAGTGCGTTCCCTCATCACTGATTAAGGCACGGGGACATCCAAATCTCACGAAGATAATTTTCTTGAGAAAGCTCATGACCGTTTTGTGGTCATTGCGAGAAGTGGCTTGAGCCTCCACCCATTTCGATACGTAGTCAAGGCAGACTAAGATGTATTTGTTTCCACAGGAAGATGGAAACGGGCCCATAAAATCAATACCCCACACATCAAAGATCTCACATTCTAAAATGGGCTTCAATGGCATGTCAAAACGCCTAGTTAAAGCACCTGTTCGTTGGCACCTATCACAAGCCTTGCAGAAGGCTTCTGAATCCTTGAAGATCGTGGGCCAATAGAAACCGGACTGAAAGATTTTAGCAACGGTTTTCCAGGGACCAAAGTGGCCACCAGTAGGTCCACTGTGGCATTGTTCAATGATATCACGTTGCTCTGATTCGGGGACGCATCTTCTCAACAATCCATCTTTACAGATTTTAAAGAGGTAAGGTTCATCCCACACGAAGGTTTTCAAATCAGAGAAAAATTTCTTCTTCTCCTGATATGAAAATTCTGGATTTAAATACTAGGAATGCAGGTAGTTGACGATAGAGGCAAACCATGGAACATCTGGAGTGCACTCGTTTATATGCATAACATGCTCGAGAGGAAAGTAAAGGTCTATCTCTTCAGGTTCTTTCTTCTCATCATTCTGCATTCTAGAAACATGATCTGCTACTACGTTTTCACTGCCCTTTTTATCCTTAATTTGAACATCGAATTCTTGCAGGATCAGTATCCAACGTAGTAAGCGCGGTTTAGCATCTTTCTTTGTCATAAGATAGCGCAGAGCAGCGTGGTCAGTCCAAACAATGACTGAGGCACCCAAGAAGTAACTACGAAATTTGTCCATAGCAAAGACTACAGCCAATAATTCCTTTTCAGTGGTTGTGTAGTTCACTTGTGTGGGGTTCGATGTGTGGCTCAAGCGTAAGAGATGGGCTGGAATTTTCCCTTAATTCGCCCGACCTAAGACTGCACTGTAGCGTAGTTGGATGCATCGCACATGAGTTCAAAGGGTAGGTTCCAGTCAGGAGAGATAAGAATCGGTGCAGAAATCAATTGACTTTTAAGCTCCTCAAACGCTTGCTTGCAACTATCATCAAAATTAAAAACAACATCTTCTCTGAGTAAAGTGGAAAGGGGCTTAGCTATCTTGGAAAAATCCTTAATGAACCTCCTATAAAAACCAACGTGTCCAAGGAAACCTCTTACTTCACGCACATTTTTAGGGAATTTCATCTTCTCTATAGCCTCAACTTTTGCCTTATCTACTTCCATTCCTTTGGCTGAGATCTTGTGGCCAAGAACTATTCCTTCATCTACCATAAAATGGCACTTTTCCCAATTTAGGACTAAGTTCTTTTCCACACAGCGGGATAACACTTGGTCAAGATTATCAAGACAGTCATCAAAGGATTGACCAACGACTGAGAAATCATCCATGAATATTTCCATACACTTTTCAACAAGCCCATCAAAGATTGCCAGCATACATCTTTGGAATGTAGCTGGGGCATTGCAAAGACCAAATGGCATTCGCTTGTAGCGAAATGTACCATAAGAAGCGTGTGAAAGTGGTCTTTTCTTGGTCACCGGGTCTATGGGTATCTGGAAATATCCTGAATATCCATCAAGGAAACAGTAGAATGCATGTCCTGCCAGACGTTCTAGCATCTGGTCAATGAAAGGAAAGGGGAAATGATCTTTCATTGTAACTTCATTGAGCTTTCTATAGTCGATACAAACTCTATAACCAAATGTGAGCCTCAATGCTACTTCTTCGCCTTTCTCATTCTTCTCAATAGTAATTCCTTCTTTCTTAGGAACTACTTGAGTAGGGGACACCCATTCACTTTATCAAGAATTGCAAAAATAATACCCATGTCCAAAAGCTTAATAATCTCCTTTTGACCACCTCTTGCATATGAGGTTGAGCCTCCTGCAGGTCATCTAACACACTTGGCACCCTCTTCAGTCTTAATCTTATGCATACAAATGTCAGGAGATATCCCTCTGATGTCTCCTACTTGCCAACCAAAGGCTTTCTCATTCTTTCTTAAGACGTCCAATAACTTCATCTCTTCTAATCGAGATAGCTTGGCAGAAATAATCAACGGAAGCTTGTCACCTTCTCTTAAGAACACGTATTTCAGATGCTTAGGTAACGGCTTCAGTACCAAATCAGCAGGGGGATCTTCTAAACTCGATTTAAGCTCCCCACTTTTCAACTCAACATCACTGAGTCTACTTAGTGGTCCCACTACCAAAGCTTCTCCTTTCAACAAATCTTTATCAAATTCAGCTTCTAACTGTTCTAGATTCACCCAACCATGATTATTCAAGTTCTCTATTAATCGCTCATATTCAGTTTCAACAGCCATGACTTGCTTTTCCATGTAATCATTAAAATCATCAGACATATCTTCTATAGAAAGCCGGTTGGATAATCGGAGGTCTCTGAATAGCTTTGGAGACACTATAGCTCACCTCCCGATCACCAACTCGGATGGTCACTTGGCCACCATCACACCAATGAGGGCTCGGCAGAGAAAAAACGGTCTTCCAAGTATCAAAGGAGCATTCTCATCCTTCCCAGTGTCTAGGACGTACCAGTCAACTGGGAAAGTGAATCTATCAATTTGAACTAGAACATCCTTTAATATCCCCGCAGCTTTCCTGGAATATCTATCAGCGAATTGAAGGTTCATGGTTGTGGGTTCTAAAAGATCATTCAAACCAAGCTGTTTACAGACAGACAATGGCATCAGACTAATGGATGCACCTAGGTCACATAAAGAATTTGGAAAGACTAAGCCTCCCATCAACAATGTGAGCACGAATTTCCCAGGGTCACCCCTCTTGATTGGTAGATCATCATAACTTATCATAGAGCAGTCCTCACCAATCAACCGATCCATGTCTTCGAGCTTCTTTTTGGAGGACACAACATCCTTGATGAACTTTGTATACTTAGGCATCTCAACTAAAACATCAGATAATGGAATATTTACCTGAGTATTCTTAAGAAGATTAAGCACTTTCTCATACTTTTTGTCTTCATGCAAGGAGATGTTATTTTTTCTGGGTGGAAATGGAAGTTTCTTTAAATCATTCTCAGAAAACACTTGCTTTGAGGTTGAACTAACAGCTTTATCTTCCAAATCTTTCCACCTCACCACCTTTTCACCTTTCTTGCCGGTCGAGGATCACCACGACTTCCCACTAAATTCCTTATTTCTCAGGGGATCAGCCACCTGAGTACTATCATCTAGAACCGGGGGGCATGGATGTACGACTTCACCTCCTGCCTTATCATTGGCAGGAGGGGTTAGTGGTTTCCCTAGTTCGGGGGACCACTAACTTGAGTACCCGATCTTAAATTCATAGCACTGGCTTCTTCTCTACCACAGGGAATTGTGGGAACTAGATCAGTGCATTGACTTTGATTTAACTCGGTCTGAGCCACTTGACCACCTTTGGGGTTCTTCTCAGTGAAGCTGGGTAACTACCCCGAGGGTCTAGAAGCTTTTTGGTCAGCTACTTGACCGAGCTGCCTTTCAAGATTCTTGATTGAACTGAGAAGGAATTGGAAATTATTATTCTGCTCCTTCTGATAGGAATCCAATTTAGTGTCAAGATTACTAGATTGACGAGGGGCCTTGAGAATTCTGAAAGTTTTGTGGAAAAGATTGGATATACCGACTTTGAAACATTGGATTTGGATTGTTCGGCGATTCGGTTGAACCTCGATTTTGATTAGGAAAATTCATATTATGGTTACGATTGAAGTTCGATTTTGATTAAAACCCTGGTTTTGAAAATTGCTTTGGCGGAGAACGATTGTTGAATCTCCGATTTTGCCGGCGTTGAAAGTATTAACTTCGGCGTTCGTCCACCATGGGATGAAACGAGCGGTATGCCCCACATTATCACATATCGACATGTGTGATGGACCGAATCGTCCTCGATTACGGATAGTATTGACTTGATACGCAGGATGGGAAAGAAATCGACAGCCAACCAAATGGCGGTGACAACAACTTTCTTTCAAAAGCAGAACTTGAGAGTTACGAGGAAATGACTGGTTCTAATTTGTAGGATTAGAGGATATTTTGAGAGCTTCCACCTGCTGTTGCAGCATGGCGATCTGATTTTGCATGTTCACCTCCTCGATCCTAGGTGGAGGAGGTGTCTGGATAGCGTGAGATGAGGCGTAGTTGTACTTGGAAATATCTTCAAATAAGCGCCATCCTCTTCATGCGTTTTCTTAAAAATGCCCTCTGATGAACTATTGACCATACCCTTGGTGAGTTCGGTCAATCCACTTGAAGAAAGTGTTGACTTGCCTCTGCAAGTCTAAACCATGATGAGGGCATTTCCGTAGGAGAGCCTTAAATCTCTTCCAAGCATCAAAGAAAGATTCATTTTCCTTTTGGAAAAATGTGAAAATTTCACTCAAGCACTGGGCTATTTTGGATGGTGGGAAATATTGACTCAGGAACTCGTGCTCGAGTTCAGCCCAGGTTGTAATCGACTCGGCAGGAAGAGAGTTGTACCACTCTTTCGCTTCCCCTCTCAAGGAAAACGGGAACAATTTCAATTTAATTGCATCCTCATTAACCCTTTGTATGCGAGTTGTACCACATATTTCTAAAAATGTGTATGCGTGAGTGTGAGGATTCTCAGTTGAAAACCATGAAAGATAGATCGTGTTGCATCATTTGAATAAGACCTGGTTTAAGTTCGAAGGTTGGTGCATTAATAGGCCGGTAAAAGCGACAATTTGGGTTGACTCTGACTTCACCAGGCATGGCATAGTCAGCCAACGTGCGTCTTTCATTTGCAGCCATGATAATGATTTCTTCAATCTCCTCTGCTAAACGTCGTTCGAAATCTTGATCGGCCGTGCTCTCTTCGTCAGGAAGAGCCGAAGGACGGACTCTTCGCCTGTTTGGTCTGACTATGGTTCGTTCGGTCGTGGGTGTAAAGCGATGGACCTTCGACTCGAGTTTGCATAAACCAATTCGAACACCAACACCTAAATCACGAGGTTTCGGGGTTTTTTTTATTCCTTATGCTTCCGCAGAGTGGGATTCACCGAGAATCCATCACCCAACCTCGACGATTGAAACGTGTTCCTTGGATTTTTTTTTATTTTTTTATATTTTTTTTTATTTTTTTTATTTTTTTTTAAACCTACCTACGAAAAACTTGATAACAAAAACTAGAAAAATTAATAAAACTAGACAACGGCACAGTATCCCCGGCAACGGCGCCAAAAACTTGTCTCGGATTTTATAGCAAAGCAAAACAAACAAGTAATAAATAAATCCGGTTTACCCCAAGTGCAGGGATCGTAGTATAGCGATTAAAAACCGGAGTCGATCCACAGGGAATCGAGGTTGTTTATCTAGTTTTTATTAACTAACCTAAGGATGTCACGACTACTATTACTAAAAAGATTATAACAAAAATAGAAACGACTAACACTTAACAAAATTAAAAACGAAAATATCGAAAGTAAACTGGACAGAAGATCAAAGATCTAAAACCAGGAAGGATAGTTACGAACCGGTTTAACTAAGTTAATTATAATCTATAAACTAAGAAGACAATAAAAATTGCTACGATTACTACGATGAAAACGAAGCAAGACAGCACAAACGATTTTTCTCAATTAATTTAACAATGAACAAGCAATGATCCACCGATCCCCGCAACCATCAATTTCGACTCTAGATTATCTTGTGGTGATTTAACGAAAATTGTGATTCACCTATCGAAGGTATGAACTCCTAATCTCTTAGAAAAGTTCGTCTATCAATCTTTTATCTTTCGATTTTAAAGATTAACGCTTTCATAACAGAGGTGTGAAATCTCTCAATTTCGCAATCTAGACATTCAACCTAACAACTCTCGTTAATTAGATTAAAAATCCAATCTTTACTACGGTGATCTAAGGTTTAACAACGACTCTCGTCAAACGTTTAAACATCAAATAGCAACCATCTCTCGATTTAAATTGCATAATCAATAATCAAAACATAGAAAAGATACAATTTTTATTAAAACTTACAAGATAATCCAAATTCGAAATCGAGATGTTGCTAAGAATCGGTGTCACAAGGCTTGTTCCAACGTGCTTTAGCCTCTCATCATCGTATGATTGCTTGAAATCATTTCAGATTTCAATTGTTGATTCATAGTTCGTATTCTCCGAAATAGCTATGACTTTAACAACAACGATATTTTGATAATTTCCCGAGCATTACAACAATACTACGGTATTATTATTTTTTATACATATATATATAAGTCTATAAGTATATATATAAGTATATAAGTATATAGATCTATATATATGTATATAAGTATATATATATATATATATATTGATACTACAAAAAAAAAATAAAACAAGAAAAATGGAAGGAGAAGAAATTAGATATATATATATATATAAGTACTACAACAATAAAATAAGAGCAAGAAAGTAAAGAAATGGCCGAAAGCAAAGGCAGTTCATCCTGATACATTTGAGTCTATTTATAGACTATTTTGCCAAGGCCGGATCGATCCGGGAAAGGGCCGGATCGATCCGGTGCAAATCCTAACTGATTCTATCCAAATCTTCGGATGATTTGACATATATTGGATTAAAACTTCTAAAATTTATATCTTGAGTTGTAGACCTCCAAAAATTGCAAACGAAATGCCAAAATTACGGTCTCGAGAAACTCTACAACTTTCATGAAGGACTCTTCTTCAGAAAACGTCTTCTTGAGTACCTCGTGTTCCTCCGAGCGTTTTTGCGACATTTTTACGAAATTGAATCAATTAGCCACTTGACCACCATTTGAGTTGTAGGAGTCCGATTGACTTGATTCAAAATCCATTGGAAAGTTTTCTTGAAGATATACAACTTTTATTAAGGAAACTTCTTCAGAAAATGTCGTTTTGATGAGCCATTTCCATTACGTGTCGTTTTCGACATTTCTTGATCTGAATCGATTAGCCACTTGACCATAACTTGAGTTTTAGAACTCCAATTGACGTGATTCAAAGTGCGTTGGAAAGCATATGTGAAGATCTACAACTTTCATTAAGAAGTCATCCCCTGAAAATGTCTCTACGCTGGGTCAAATCTCCGTCGAAAATATGTAACGATTCAAGTACTTAGGAAAAACGACCCTTTTGAACTCGTAAGCTTGTGGCACCTTCTTCTAACCCTCTAAACACATCTTTTAGACTCAAAACATGTCGTTACGTGGAATCTTGGTCAATGTATAATCCTGCAATGAACCACCAAAATACCAAACGTAAATCCGACACGACACTCCGGTTACTAAACCGGTACAAAAACTAGTAAAAACACATAAAAACACGATATTTTATATAAGACTTACTATTTATATAATTAGATAAAACCTATAAATTAATGACTTGATTTGATACATAAATGCTCAAAATGGTATCAAAAGTGGGGTGAAATGTTATAATAATAACAGTGAATTTTTCCGTCATCAGCGGGCTCCTCGAGGATGATCTTGTCGCTATAAACTAATTGGCTCCCGGATTGGGAGTTGGGTATGGTATACTTTTAATCTATTTGGAGGCTGTAAGTGTATGGGTGTCCCCTAGACTGTCAAGGCCTAGCCTTGGTTTGAGGTGACAATGGGTTCGCAATCGTTCCGACTCGAATCCCTCCAGGCAGCAAGAAGGATGAGGGAATTGCTGGGTTAGATGATTGTGATGTCACCTCCGATCGGGTTTGACCCGGGTCCGTGAGACCAATTACGGGTTTCCCACATCAATAAACAATATTAATATTATGGTAATCTTATTAATTAAATTGAACAATTTAAATGTATCTGATACACTTTAAAAATGGCATCCCTTCTCCCCACTAATTTGGGAATTGAAATTTTCTTTAATTAATATAATACTATGATTAATTAATTCACAAAATACATGTATATCATATATATATATATATATATATATATATATATATATATATATATATATATATATATATATATTAAAATATACTTATACATTATAAGTATATATTTAATTAATCAAAAATATCCTGTATTATATGTATTCATAATAAATAAATAACACAATATAAATTTACCACTATAACCTTTATAGTCGTGAGATAAATTCTTTCCTTATTTGGTCATCAACTATAACCACATTTTAATCCGGCTAGATGTTCTTATGTGTGTGACCCGATAAGCTTCCGAATATGTTGGCCGTAGACACAAAGTGCAAATTACGAAAATGCCCTTCATGCCTAACGATCACGGAATAGCGTCTAACAACACACCGTGACCCCAGATCATCGTAAGAGTCAAACGCATTGACTACTACATTTCATGTGAAACAGTTACCGTGTAAATTACAATCCTACCGCAGTAATAATATCCATATGGTCGTTTGTCGAGTGTCAAACATCAACGACCGTATCTTATAATCTGGTTATCATGCTATCTTGATGTTACTCATTTACTTCCACTTTGCAAAGATTCACGAAGGTAAGACATTCCTTATAAGAAGGCCCCTTCAGATATTCACCCCTACTGATAGGGTACGCGATTTCCGGATGACCAAACATGTATACTCCGCAGGCTTCAGTATCACACCCAATCACTACCGCATGATCGCCCCATGGCTAAGGGAAACCTTAATAGTGTCAAAGTATGACAATCCACACCGTGATGCCATGTAGACTCCGGTCCTAAAGATAATTACACAACCGCCACATAGTGTGACACTTAACAGTGTAAATGGGTCAGTCTAATATATGCATTCTCTAATACATATCCACGTAGAGTCCAAGTGTCTCTATACTTCGATAGAAGAGATCTATCCCTACCCTTAGAGAAAAAAGACATTTAATACGCGCTAGCCCGTTCGTACTATCAATGCCTTGTTTAATAGTACATCATACTAGAGACATTTAAGTATCAAACTTATTAAAGTGATTAGAGATCTCATCAACCATAATCTCCTATCATGGTTTCTCTATCACAGTTCAATACTAAGGACGTTATCATATAACAATTCACAATTGGTTCTTTAAAAGAACATATATATGACAACAGAAAGGCCATTTAATATCTGTATAAACACAAAGAAATAGTAGAAATGATCCGACCCGGTCGGATACGGTCAAACCCGATTGGGTTTAGGACACTATTTCAACAATCTCCCACTTGCCCTAAACCCAATCACTCGCACACACAAGACCAAGTTGAAACACAAGAATCTCATACAACACTCGCAACCAGACCTAGCCGTGAACGGATCTCTATCCGTGAGGACTCAGACTATCTTCATATCATGCTCTAAATGACCAAGTCAAAGGAACCGTCTAATCACACACATAAATCACTAACGAGACCCTGGTCCTTGCTTCAAGCAATGAATCCACTAACTATATCGGCTATATAGAAAAGGTGGAAGAACCGTACAAGGTCCAGGAATGTACCTTCTGGACTCATGTACTGCTCCTGCCGTGCCTTAAAGGCACTACTGTGTTTTGGCTAAGTTGTAGAATTTACATCGACCCATAGCAAAGAAAATTTCCAGCTCATTGTATCACTTAATCAAAGCATCTGCAAACCCAGACTGTAGCTCCCACTCACCTTCATAAGACTCAGGATGCATGTCTGTATATCTACGTTAATCTGATTCCAAGTTTCGATAAACTAGGAACACCACCTTAACACCTTAAGGACATTCTCGATATCTACTAGAATCACGTTCATACTTTCTCATGACTCTTCATGGAGTGTGAACCTCTAGCATAACTCTTATGATGGATCCTATTGCAGTAGCAAAAGGAACCTTCCATAAGTATCATATTTCACCTTATCTTTAGGACTAATGTCCTAACATAGATAGATCTTGAGAACACCGGTTAGCAGTATCTCCTATCGCGATTTATGCTAAACTCCTTTTAGAATCACATCTATACATGTTAACTATAAACTAACAGCAGTTAAATCTATCACTATAGATTATTATTTCAAGAATAAGAACATCTAATCCAAGTGGTTTCGTAAAGACCTTGAACTACCAAAAATTAATTTATTGTGACATGGGGTGATAATTCCCAAGAGAGATATCGAATACCTCACTCAAAAAATCTTAACACACTCCCACTATCCATCTTGCACATTGGGCATATCCCTTTTTTGACTAAATCAAACTTCTTTGATTATCAAACAAAGAAATCGTCTAGAGAAACTTGTTTGAGTCCATTAATGGATCTTATGGGCTTACATATCATGTTATCATCTATGAACATCGAGTTGTTTGCCCAACATCTTCAACACTATCATATAGCCATGATACGAAGTTACTACAAGCATAGTCTGAATAAAACAGGGCTCAGCTGGCGGCATAAAGATAATTACAAGGTTTACACCCCGTACCCTTCAGCCGTCACTATAGCCTTACGGTAATCATATTACTATCCATGTCAGCCTTTCAGGGACATTCCCTCTAGGTAAGACAAACTAGGTTCACCACCTGGTTGTCACTAATGGAATCTAATTCAGATATTATGGCTCCTGGCCATATCTCTCAATCTTGCCTTTCAAACATTCCTTCATAAGTCGTGAGACATTCATTCTTCCAGATGAACATACCAGCAGCCTTTTCAGGCTTGAGGTTATCCACAGACTTAGAACTTTTGTGTGCACTGAGCAGTGTTCAACACCTCATCGCTATGCGGTGTCTGCTCATGTTCCAATGGTTGAATATATCTTTGTGGTTCTCAAACTCTATTGAGATATAATTTACTCCCATTGTTTCTTTTGGAAGAAACACTTCCTCTAGAAGACAGCATGTGATGTGTGATTTTCAATATAATCACTAAATGCTACCGCAAGCGCACGGCTTTTCGAGTAGTACTTAGGATGTCGATCCCACAGGGACTTGTAGTCAATCACCAAACAATTCATGATTCATCAAATTCTTGGAGGTTTTTATCTACGAATCCTAAAATTATATAAAATAAAGATAATATAACTACGAGCCAAGAACTTCAAGATTTAGGTAAGAGAATTCAATGTTTAAAGGCATTTCTTGGATTTCGGATCCACCACGGCGTTGTCTACACAAAATTTCAACAATCTATCTATCAATATGAATCTTCCATTTATGAAGACCAATTATCAAATATTACACGTAAACATTCTTTCGAACTATTATCGTGATTGTACCTAGTTTTATCCAACATTCAGTTTCCTACAATGATGAATAAAATTAGATCCATTGAATTACCATAATTAAAGGGCCACTTTAGGTTTAACCTAATTTTCATTCAAGAAATCCCTAAAGATTCGATCTTGGTTTCTAGGTTATCGATTAATTAATACTTTTTCTGTCATCAATTAATCGAATGGAGTGTCTCATGCAATCCTACAGTCATTCACTCCTTCAAGATATTATTTCCGGAAAATTACATGAATAAGCATACAAGATCAAATTCATAAACATGACAAAAATCCTATCAATGAAAAGATTGTATCTTTAAAACTATATAATCATCGCCGGGCTTTTCCTAATCCAAGAAACCAATATTTACTCTCGTAACATATCAAGATTCCAAGATTCAACCATATAATTCATACTTTGACAAGAAAAATAAATAAATAGAATAAAGGAGAAATGAGATAGAAAGAAACCGTCAAAGTATTGCATAAATAATCAAACCTCGAAAAAGCCTCGTTCTTGAATTTCTTGAACCTAAAAATCCTTGTTCTTGGGGATGGGAGATGATGATGATGAAGAGGAGAAATAGTCGCCCCCAAATCTGATGGGGAGGCGTGAATCCTGATTTGTACGACTTAGAGGAGTATAAAAGGGATAATTACATCATAAAAATAAGTTTCCATAATTAATTTAATCAAGAAAATCTCTAAAAATCAATTTTCTATCAATCTTGGACTCTTCTAGTGTGTGGACTCCTCATTGTCAATGAAAAACACGCCAATTTGAAGGAAAATTCGTTGGTGAAAGTTTCGACCAATCAGAACATTTCGTTGGCCAGGATCAGAATTCTGGAAACTGTCACACCATAGGTATGACAGAGACTGGTTTTTGAATTCTTCCACTTTTGCTCCGTTTTTTGGGCATTTTTCTTCTAATCTCGAATCATCCTACAATAATTCAATCATCCGCAGTAATCTAGCCCAAAAAGGATAAAAGCATCGCAAAATAGCAACACACGACACCAAATTGAGTCCAAAACATCTAGAATTATTCGACTTTTTAGGAACTTATCACTCCCCCAGGCTTAAGACTTTGCTTGTCCCCAAGCAAACAAAAAGACTCAAGACGAGGCGGACTAAGAAGATCACACATGACATAGCAATAGACAAAGATGCACAACACACGAGCATTACTAAAATTCATCCCGGCATTCAAAACACAAGATATAGACTGACTAATCCTTCTTATCATATCATGAGCAAAAGTGAACAAAAATTGTCAATGGAAAACAACATAGACCAAGCAAATAGACCCTCACGGGATATATCACTCAACGCTCATTATTAATGAGGTGACTAAACTCTAAACCTCATTCCATTGAAAATGTCCTTTCCTATATACTTGTATATCGTCTCATATCAATCACCAAGGCATTGTGCAACACATAAATCATAAGGTCTTTAGGAAAAAATGGTAGGTGAGGACAGCCTAAGTAAGAAAAAGGAAGTGAAAGGTGTAGGAAGAGGTATAAGAGACGGCAAAACCATTAGAGCTAGCGATACACATGACTATTAAACTTCAACATCACACAAGTGCAAGGGTCAAACACTTTATATCCAAACAAAAGAAAATACAAAGGATAATTTCTCTAATTTTGGGAGGATAATGATACAATTCCCTCTTTATTACAAACAAATAGAACAAATAATATTTAGGAGGTTTTTTTTTTCTTTTTTTCTTTTGATTGCCTCCTTTATTGATTATTTTTTCTCTTTTTTTCATATATTTTTCTTTTCTTTTCTTTTTTTTTTTGTCATTTTTTTTAAACTAAGAAACAGACAAATGGTAACAATATGGATTTCCCCCAAGCTTGATCATTAAATACTAAGTACAAGAAATTTGATAGCCACGTGCCCCAGTTAGTCCTAAGGTTGAGTGAAAGGAATTAGGCTACCTCTTTTTCGGGTTGTTCAATGTATGGTGTAGTGAAGTAAGGTAAAGTGGGAAAAATGTGTAGTAAAGATTAAGGCTCAAAAAGTATAAGGTATATAATGTGGTGGAAAGTAGAAACGAAGGCCTCAATCATTTCTATGTGTTTGCACATACCAAGGCCACATCAACAAGACTCAACACAAGTTCTAAAGGAACAAGTCCAAGGAAGAGAAAATACGCACAAATTTAGGGTGAGACTGAAGTGGTCAGTCATAAGGCTGGAAAAATATCTCACCGGGTCAATTTTGTCTATGCACTCGGACTCTATTGTTTCCTAAAAAAAATAATGGCACTTTTAAACATGATATTTTAAAAAAGATTTTTCACTCCATGTCATGCATTTCTCTTGTCAGAACAAACTATATCAATTTTCATGCATTGCAAATCTCATCTAAAGTAGCTATGTGTGATCATCAAAACCATCAAGACAAAATGACACAACTGACTCGCCTGACAATGACTAAGACTCTAAATTGCATAGAAGAAAGATTTTCACAAGTGTAGCTCCCCCACACTTAAAGGTTGCATTGTCCCCAATGTGATTAAATTAAAACAGTGGAGGGAAAAAGAAAACTCACAAGATGCAACGGGCGGGCTCCTTGTGTGCATATATAACGCTTTGAATATCGTAGTCCGGAAGAATCGTCTTTTAGCCCTTAATCGGACCGCCGATGAAGTCACCAGAATTGTGTGGTGGTCCTCTCCATGGCGGAAAATTCACTGGGATTTTCCTTTTTTTTAATTTAGAAAAACAGTCTCCATCACACCATGGGTGTGACAAGGGCTGTTTTTTCGATTTTTTTCCAATCTCACACTCATTGTCCTTAACCACATCATATGTGTTATTTCCATCCTTCAAGACTTTTTTTCTTTTTTTCCTCCGCATGCGATGACCTTTAAATACCACTCGTGCACATCTTTCTCTCTGCAAAACAGACACAAAAACAAAACAAACCAAGACCAAAGGACCGAGAAGGCAACTCTCTTCCTTTATTTATTCATTAAACAAGAAAAAAGAATATAAAAAAAATACATTCTGAATTTATAGTCTTCAGTTGGACTATCTTTAAGCATCATTCTCAAGGAGGACTAAACCAAACAAGGGTATCCCTCTGCATCTTTCTCCACATATCAAAGATATTAACAAGTATTTTCAGATATAGCATTGGGAGCCTATAATCATGTCTTCTTAAAAAGTGATTAATCAGTTTAGCTCTAACGAATGAAGCGCCTCCTAACAATTTATCAATCTCTTTATCAATGCTCATGACAAATATAAGAGAATTATGGACAATTAGAGGTGCAACATCTATATACTCAACATGCATAAATTCAACATCGTTATTCAAAGAAGGATAACTAACATTATCAAATGAATTAGAGTCAAGCACGGTAATGTTACCTCCTTTTCATTTTCTTCTTGGCTCAAATCAATGTTGAATCCGGAATTATTGCACCATTATCTTGTGAAGATGGTTCGAATTTCCATGTGGCTCCACTCTTGTTAATACGAAGGCCCAAACACTCAGCAATCTTTGAGAAAGAGTCACCGAAAACATTCATATCAAGACATTGTGGGATTTCATAAGGATCATAGTTTTCATCCCCACAACTTTCAAGGACGGAATTATGGTCTTGAATCTCCATCATATGCTTATCCTTTTCAGTCTCTTCAATAACATGGCGATTCCGTGCAATCAATTCTCCAATTGTTAGCTCTCTCGTATTAGTAGAAGAAATGGGGTGTGAATCATTCGATCTTTCTTTGAATTGTTCCAATTCTTGAATGGGACTCTCCGTTATAACCTCAAGCCTAGGCCAAAGTTCAGATTGAGGGAATGGTTCTTGTCGCCAATTGCTTTGATCTTTACCCCACGGAAAATAAGGATAGTTACTCATCCCGCCATTGTATGTTGGTGCATTGTCATAGGTATTCAATTGGTGGGATAAATAACCTCCATTGCACTGAGCCTCACGATGTTTTCCGCCACAATACGAACATCTCACTTGAAGCTGATTAAACCCATATCCATACGTCCTCTCATCATTCGATGGCACATAAGCATCAAATCCGGAGAAAAATGAATCCATCAAGCTTGGCACTTCAACTTCCTGCACAATAAAAGGAAAAATTAAAAGCAAAAAAGTCTCACCGTAGCAAGGTGCAGCTTGCTATGGTGAGAAAAAAAAAGTCTAGTCTAACAAAATCAAAAACACGTTTGATGTTGACACCGAAGTCCCCGGCAACGGCGCCATAAAACTTGATGTGTGATTTTCAATATAATCACTAAATGCTACATAAGCGCCACGGCTTATCGAGTAGTACTTAGGATGTCGATCCCACAGGGACTTGTAGTCAATCACCAAACAATTCCTGATTTTTATTAGCTAGACGAATCAAATTCTTGGAGGTTTTTATCTACGAATCCTAAAATTAAATAAAATAAAGATAATATAACTACGAGCCAAGAACTTCAAGATTTAGGTAATAGAATTCAAGGTTTAAAGGCATTTCTTGGATTTCGGATCCACCACGGCGTTGTCTACACAAAATTTCAACAATCTATCTATCAATATGAATCTTCCATTTATGAAGACCAATTATCAAATATTACACGTAAACATTATTTCGAACTATTATCGTGATTGTACCTAGTTTTATCCAACATTCAGTTTCCTACAATGATGAATAAAATTAGATCCATTGAATTACCATAATTAAAGGGCCACTTTAGGTTTAACCTAATTTTCATTCAAGAAATCCCTAAAGATTCGATCTTGGTTTCTAGGTTATCGATTAATTAATACTTTTTCTGTCATCAATTAATCGAATGGAGTTTGTCATGCAATCCTACAGTCATTCACTCCTTCAAGATATTATTTCCGGAAAATTACATGAATAAGCATACAAGATCAAATTCATAAACATGACAAAAATCTTATCAATGAAAAGATTGTATCTTTAAAACTATATAATCATCGCCGGGTTTTTCCTAATCCAAGAAACCAATATTTACTCTCGTAACATATCAAGATTCCAAGATTCAACCATATAATTCATACTTTGACAAGAAAAATAAATAAATTGAATAAAGGAGAAAGGAGATAGAAAGAAACCGTCAAAGTATTGCATAAATAATCAAACCTCGAAAAAGCCTCGTTCTTGAATTTATTGAACCTTAAAATCCTTGTTCTTGGGGATGGGAGATGATGATGATGATGAGGAGAAATAGTCGCCCCCAAATCTGATGGGGAGGCGTGAATCCTGATTTGTACGACTTAGAGGAGTATAAAAGGGATAATTACATCATAAAAATAAGTTTCCATAATTAATTTAATCAATAAAATCTCTAAAAATCAATTATCTATCAATCTTGGACTCTTCTAGTGTGTGGACTCCTCATTGTCAATGTAAAACACGCCAATTTGAAGGAAAATTCGTTGGTGAAAGTTTCGACCAATCAGAACATTTCGTTGGCCAGGATCAGATTTCTAGAAACTGTCACACCAAAAGTATGACAGAGACTGGTTTTTGAATTCTTCCACTCTAGCTCCGTTTTTTGGGCATTTTTCTTCTAATCTCGAATCATCCTGCAATAATTCAATCATCCACAATAATCTAGCCCAAAAAGGATAAAAACATCGCAAAATAGCAACACACGACACCAAATTGAGTCCAAAACATCTAGAATTATTCCACTTTTTAGGAACTTATCAGCATGTTTGGAGACAAACAACTTTTGCTCAGTGGACAAGTAAATAATATCTAGCGTACTTGCTAAGATATTCCACAAAGTTGCATATGTCGTACTAGGCTCCAAGCCTTTCAGACTTTTCCTATGACAACTTCAAATCATCGGTTAAGATATATTCGACATTATCCCTTTTCCATATCTAATATGGAATTTATTCAACCTTTATTCTTTGGAACTCGGTTAAGTATAAGGGTACTATCCCGAAATGGGTAAGGGATACTTCGCATGGCTTGCGTCACACCTTTATCATATAAAGTGTTGTTTCCCTTTTAGGAACACAATCTAATTATGTTTCCCAAAAATGGTATCGATCCTTCAAGGGAGAATCTTATTCCTTTTCAGATGACTTCTGAAACACCCTTCATGTATTAATTACTTCAATCCAATTGGAGATTAATTCCTAAATAGCTCATCAATCTCATATTCGTACTAGCTCAAACGTTTCAGGCTTTCCGAATTGTTGCACTTCAATAAGTACATTCAACTATTTCAAAAATAGTTATAGAGATTAATAAACAATTATTTGTGGCATTATTTGTCATAGGCCAACAACCATCGGTATGTTTAGGCTTTAGACAATTTTTCTAGAATTTATAACCTTTTCTTAAAAGGGTAATTTAGTCCCCTTTGGATAAGATACGTATAACCCACATGATTCATAATCACATGGTTCAACATCATCAGAATGACGTTTGATTACACGCTTCTCTTCTATAGAGACTGTGCCTAGAACAACCACAAATCAAGGATAACAGTCATACAAATATTTAGTTGAGATTTTTCCCCTATATCAACTATATAGTGACATCAATCTAGTATGTTGGATTCAGTGACCTTTCAACTTTGTCGGAATAACATTTACTCCTTACGATTGAATATGTCCGCTAAATCCTAACAAATAACTGAACTTGTGTTCTTCATAAGAACCGAAACAGAATAACGTTTATTTTGATCCTTTATCATTTTACCAGATTCAGAATACAATACCGAAAATGTCACAACGTTTGCTTCACTTTAGTTTCTAAGTGTATTTTGTATTTAATCTTTCTAATTTAATCATACTCGTAAGATATCATATATCTAAGAGTTGACTTGAACTTAGATAGATTATCTCAACATACTTGCCTAGAATAGAGACTTCAATATTTTCTCTATTTAAGCACTCGCCCTAACTATCCTTTTTAATCCTTTGAGGTCTTGCAAATATTTCTTAGTGTAGTCTTCATAAGACTTAAGAAAGATCACAAGAGCTTTGTCTTTAATTTCCTTTCATAAAGAAAATCAAAACTTTTTTAAATAGTTTATTTAACCCTTTGAATCGCATTCAAAATATTAACTATTTAATTAACCTTTAAGCAATGATTAAAGAATTAATTCAAATACTTAAATCTTACAATTTTGAAAACAACCTTTCCAAAATTTGATACGGTCATTCCATTTCAACGTTTGAATTAATTGTCACGGAATGATCATATTGGATCGTATCCAATATATGATTAATTCGTTGAAACTCATTTCAAATGATTAAATCATATCATGCGCTTCCATTTTTCAATAATAATTAAAGTCTTGGAGCACTGCATCAATTATGTAGTCTTCTTGTCTCTAACTACTATGACGGGGTTGCTCGTGTAACTGCTTATTTAGATGGATTAAAATTTCTTAACCATATTTGAGAACGTTTCTCAAAAGGTAACAGTCATAATTTGGTTTTACTAATCGAGAATAATAACATAAATATAAAGTTTGCTAAAACTACAATATAAAAATAAAGATAAAAGAGTGTTGTTGTTTATACATGCAAAATAAAAAATGGTCTTTTGGTTTATGATTTTGCTCCCACTAGTCATCTACTCCCAATTGACTTTCAAGAATCTTTCAAAAATTCTTTTGTGGTCAAGATCCCATTAAACTACCGCGACCCCCTGCTTTGTCTGATGGACCGAAAATAGTCTAATAGGTAGACAACTCTTTATCAATCGTATCTTATACGACTCTTGTTGTTTGACTAGTAAACTCTTTGAAAAAATTTCATCTTATGAAATAGTCAAACCCTTCCCTCTAAAATCCAAACGACCCTGCTTTGGCTGGTTGGCGCGAGAATTCTTACTCAAGTAATAACCCCAATATTCGTGAGATCTCATACGATCATATCTCGATAATGACGATATACCCGAGGTAGGTCATCCTCCTGCTTTGGCTGAGGAGTTGGATCCGAACAAGGGCTCTTCACCGTCATTATAATATGGGGAGGCAATTTCGACTTGATTATTTTGAGGTGGAAGTATTTATGTAAATTAATTCACTTTATTAATTTTAATTATGGTCTCATCATGTATATCTATCTCTATCCACATACATCCTACACAATAATCTACATCGTGCCTAGTTATGTATCTATCGTATCATATAAAATAAATACAAGCACAAAAAAAATAAATGCATAAAGTAATCGGTATGATCATGGACTTTTCCTAGGTACGGTTTCGAATACAAACTGACGAAACCGCGGGTCACAATCTAAGGGTAGCTGCAACCGCCAATAGGATCTTTAATGCTCCATTCTCCAATGGGATTATTATTTTCATCTTTCTTTGGTCTTCATCTTCCGCTCCACTCTTGTTACATAAATTTTATCTAATAAAATAAATACACCCACCGCACACGGGGGGAGCTAACGGGAATGGGATAATTGCAGAAAATAAACTAGGTCACGTTCTTCATAACGGCCTATGACTATTTTTAAAATCCAACATAAAATAAAATCATTCACATCTATCATATTGGCCGAGTCCATGATCAATCGGGGTCCATATAATCATATTATATCTACTATATCTAATCCATACAATAACATCTTATGAAAAAGATAAAATTAAAAACTAACTACTTTGCGTCTTAATGAATCAATTAACGTTTAATCTATTAAATAATTGTATCCAATCAATTAACTAATTAACATTTAATTAATTAATGATTTTAATGGAAATAAAATTAACGATTAATTTTAAACCTATTTCCATTTTAATTTTAATTAATTAGAACTATTCCAAAAATAAATAAATATTAAAATCAGGTCTCTTTTTTTTCTTTCCATTTGATTTCTAATCAAAAGGGTTGCCTTTGATTTCCTAAACCAAAAGGCATCTCCCTTGGCCCTTTCCAAAATCAAAATTTTGAAAGGGGCCTAGGCCTATGCCTATTTTCCAAATCATATATTTGAAAAGGGCCTAAACCTATTCCAAACAGGGTTTGAAAAGGCCAATATTATTTTAACGTCATTAGGCATCCTAATGACCCAAACTATTTGAACCATTAGTTAGCCACATGACACCAACTAAACAATAAAAGATGTCAATCACAACTATGAACCATATTGAATCACAAAATACACAACAAAATTTGCAGATCCACCAGCTTTGACCGGTAAACCGACGCCGCGGCGAAGAGCCTGCGCCGCGCGCGCATGATCGGCCGAGCACCACCAGATCTCGTTTTTTTTTATTTTCTTTTCGTGTATTGTTTTGCAAATCAAAAATTTTCATCTTATAATTACGTGATTTGAAAGAAAAAATTAAGAGAGATTGAAGAAAAAGGACAAAAAAAATTACAAAATGAATAAATAGGACACACTCCTTTTTTTAGTTACAAAAATGACAAACAATTTCAGACGGACAAAATTGACCCTGCATAGCGCGCGTCCTCAAGCTCAGCCGCTCAGGTACATGTACATTACATATGGTTATCCTACTTGTTTTTGTTTTTGTTTTTTCGTTTTTCAAACACCCGTAACTTTTGATTTATAACTCTGATTACCGAAATTTTTTCACAAAAATTAATATTTTTTTTGCTCTTTAATTTGAGCCCAAATACAATACCCTTCCGACGTAAATTTTGAAAGCCGAAAAAATATTTCCATTAACCGGAGCATTTTTCTTTTAAACGACCGTTACTTTTGATTTAGAACACCGATCATCAAAATTGTTTCACCAAAGTTCATGTTTTTTTATCTTCATTCTGAGACCTCATTTGATACCATTTCGACGTAGTATTTGAAAGCCGAATTTAATCACAGCATTTACACTAACACAGTATCAGTAAACAATATCATTATCAGCAAACAATATCAGTATCAGTATCAGGCTCATTTAAAGCTTAATTCAAGTGACTACTTCAAGGCACACATATCTGGCTCATATAAGGCTCATTTAAGGCTTATTTCAAGGGAGACAATATCATACCTGGCTCATTTAAGGCATACAATATCACTACCAGTATCGTATAAGGCATACAATATTAGTATCAGAAAACAGCATCAGTAACATTAAACATTATCAGGCTCATTTAAGGCTTAATCCAAGTGACTACTTAAAAGCACATATATGTCACAAATTCAGCCAAGTATCTCAATATATAGCATTAAAATCAGCCGTATAAACTCACAATTCAGCTCAATCACAAAGCATCTCAGTGCATCAATTTTCAGCTCAGCTTGATTCGTTTATCAATCATATAAGCATGCTTGAATCATAACAAGAAATCAAAGACAGGAAATCTGAAAATTGTAAACAATCACCCCATCAACTAGTATTGGGATAAGCATTTCATCCCCACAACATATATGCAGCAAAACCAGAATCCATAACAATTTAATAAAAATAGTCATTTCCAAATGACTCCAACAGGAACACAAACTCATAAACTAATAAAGCTAAAAACATTCAATGAAATTGCAACAAAGCTAAACTAATCCAGATCACTTATTCCTACTTTTTTCAAACAAAGTTACTATAACTAAATTACTGCAAATCAAGTCCAACGCACCAATACATTCAGAATGTTAAGCACACTAAGCAAATGAACACATTAAGTTCAATTGCTGTTGCAAATACTCCATGAACTACTGGTGCATAGCCAAGCTCGAATGCTCTTGCGAAATAGTTTCCATTTGATTGCAAATTATCTGATGAACCCATTATCCGCCGCCGCCGCATCCTCCGGAAACGACTCACAAGAAAAAAAAAAGCTCCATTGATTTCAGCTCCATGAATATCAAATTATAATTGTTGTTTAGGTCGACGAGAAATCGGAAGAAGAATTGGATGCCCAACGTCGAAGTACTGATCGCAGTGGAGTTGATATCCTCCAAGCCCCTAATTTTAAGGATCATATTTACACTGGAGACGGGAAGACGAGTCCGATATTGCAGATTTTATTCAGATTGCAAAGAATTGGCAGGGTAATGAAATGGATGATGATCCGGTCGAACTGGAAGTGGAAGAAAAGAAGAAATGAAGGAGTGAACTTGATCCCTTCCATGAAAAAGGTAGCATGGGCCAACAGGATAAAAATACATTTGGTTCTTTTTTGGAAAGCATGAGTCGTGAGTTAATAGGGGTATATTTGTCCTGTGGAATTTGTTTGTCCTTAATGCTGGATTAGCACTTAATTAAGGAGGAAAAAAGTGGACTATAAACTAATTTTTCCAAAAATTAACTACGCAAATTAACATGCTTATTGCTTAAGCTCGAAGCTCGCTCCGATACCACTGTTAGGAAATCTACACGGGAACGTAGCGGAATTTAAAATTGATTTCCTTTTAACTAGGATAGACTTCGTTTAAACAATAAACAAATAAGCTAGTAGACGGTGGTTACCTTGCTTGATCTAAAAGATCGACGCTTTGACCGTCTAAGGAAAGTAGCGATGAACGGAGCCGCCCAAGCGTTCGTCCTCTTCCGGTGATCCACACGAACAGCCCGCCGGAATCCCATCATGGATTGCTACTAGAAAAATTCGGTTGCTAGACCGACTTTTTCTCTCTTTCAAATGTCTCTCTAAGAAGCTCTCTATTTTTCACAAGAACTATTGGCTCTTGGAATTGTGATGTACAAAAGAGCTTGGCACCCCCTTGTTTATATAGGGAGTGGTGCACCCATCTCTAGTCCCAATCTGATTGGGATTAGATTTCTAGTAGATGGTGGAGAAAGAAAACCTTTTCCTAAGAAAGTAAGGAAAATCTCCTTGATTGGTTTATCTCATTTAATATTCAATATCTTATATTAAATATTTTCTCAAGATATATATTGACAATATCTTATATTGAATATATATTTATCTTATTACCATAAATCTATTTTTCCAAAATTAATTAATATCCAATATTAATATTATGGTAATCATATTAATTAAATTGCATAGTTCAAATGTATCCTATACACTTTAAAAATGGAGTCCCTTCTTCCCACTAATTTGGGAATTGAGGTTTTCTTTAATTAATATAATACTATAATTAATTAATTCACAAAATACATGTATATCGTATATATATATATATATATATATATATATATATATATATATATATATATATATATATATATATATATATATATATATATATATATATATATATATATTCAAAATATACCTATACATTTTAAGTATATTTAATTAATCAACATAATTAATAGCTTGTATTATATTTATTCGTAATAAATAATTACCACCATATTAATTTACCACTATAACTTTTATAGCCGTGAGATAAATTCTTTCCTTATTTGGTCATCAACTATAACCACATTTTAATCCAGCTAGATGTTCTTATGTGTGTGACCCGATAGGCTTCCGAATATGTCGACCGTAGACACAAAGTGCAAATTACGAAAATGCCCTTCATGCCTAACGATCACGAGATATCATCTAGAAACACACTGTGACCCCCAATCATCGGAAGAGTCAAATGCAATGACTATTACCTTTCATGTGAAACAGTTACCGTGTAAATTACAATCCTACCGCAGTAATAATAACCATACGGTCATTTGTCGAGTGTCAAACATCAACGACCATATCTTATAATCTGGATATCATGCTCACTAGAAGTAACTCATTTATTTCCACTTTGCAAAGATTCACGAGAGTAAGACATTCCTTATAAGAAGGCCATTTCGGATATTCACCCCTACTGATAGAGTATGCGATTTCCGGACGACCAATCATGTATACTCCGCATGCTTCAGTATCACACCCAATCACTACCGTATGATCGCCCCATGGCTAAGGGAAACCTCAATAGTGTCAAAGTATAACAATCCACACCGGGATGCCATGTAGACTCCAGTCCTAAGGATAATTACACAACCGCCACATAGTGTGACGCTTAACAGTGTAAGGGGGTCAGTCTAACGTACGCATTCTCTAATACACGTCCACGTACAGTACAAGTGTCTCTACACTTCGATAGACGAGATATATCCCTGCCCTTAAAGACATAAGACATCTAATACGCGCTAGCCCGTTCGTACTATCAATACCCTGTTTAATAGTACATCAGCCTAGAGACATTTAAGTATCAAACATATTAAAGTGATTAGAGATCTCATCAACCATAATCGTCTATCATTGTTTTTCTATCACAGTTTAATACTAAGGACGTTATCATATAACAATTCACAATTGGTTCTTTAAAAGAACATATATATGACAACAGAATAGTCATTTAATATATGTATAAAACAAAGAAATAGTAGAAATGATCCGACCATGTCGGATCCAGTCCAACCCGATTGGATTTACGACACTATTTCAACATCATCCACATTTGGTTTTTGTTGTTTTAGGATTACCGTTTGTATCAAATAAACGCCCCTTGGATGATTCTCTTTTAAGGGATCTAAGCAATTTTTTTTTGTTGTTGTTGAATTCGACTTCATTTTTGCTTCATAAAATAATATTACCAAACTATTTACTCTAGCGGTCTAGCCCACCCAAAAAATCTGGCTCCGTCCTTTCCTTGATCTTTCTACAGATGGAAAGTGGTGTGTTTCCCGCAAACCATAACCCTATTATTTACGGTTTGATTTATAATATCGTCAATCATAATAATAAAATATTACACTTTAGATATCTATATTTTAAATCTATTTACCAAATTAAAACACTCAAAATCCAACAAAAATCCAATGATCACTTTTACCAAAATACTATATATGTAGTATTCGTCCACGTTTATTAATATCATTCTTTAAATAAAAAACGCCATCAAAATATTATATTAACGAAGCGCATAACGTAACTTCAATTGATACACATGAAATTCTTATTATTTGTAGTGTAGTTTTGAGATGATGGGCGCACTTTAACTTATTCTGTTAGTAATGCGTATTTGTAGTGGGGTTATCATCACATGGCATTGGGGTATCATCATCACCCGGCCAGTAACCTTCATCTGGGCATCTGCATTCTTCTAATTCGCAGTCATCACAGTTATACTTTTTACAGTCCACCTCAGGAATTGGTTTCAGCATTATCCTTGGATTGTAGTTGTCAGCATCCACATTAGCCTCTTGTCCCGCTGCCAAAATGATTTCAAATACATATACAAACACTAACACATGATAGTCACATTTATATATGTACATATGAATAATGTAATCGCATACTACCTACTTAAAAGAATATTTGTAGTTGTTTGTACTCTCTCTCTATATACATATACTTTCTCTGTCTGCGTTTTCTTTTTCCGATATTTCAATGTTGGAAAAGATTCTCACGTACTCTTAAATATATAAATAAATATAGTAGCGCATTTACTGCCACCAATTGATTTTAGTAGAATGGTAAGCGTTTGATCCTAACATGATATCAGAGCAACAGGTCACGAGATCGAACCCTGGTTGGAACATTATTTAAATATAAAAATTGTGCATGTGTTGGGAGAGATTGCCCACACTTGAGGGGGGTGTTGGGAAAGATTCCCCATACTTGAGGGGGGGTGTTGGGAAAGATTCCCCATACTTGAGGGGTGGTGTTGGATGAGATTCCCACATTCTTGAATAAATAAAGAAGAGATTGCCCACACTTAAGGGGTGATATTGGAAGAGATTCCCACACTCTTGAATATGTAAAGAAATACATTAGCGTCTTTACTACCACCAATTGGAAAGATTTCCCTTGCCCACACTTGAGGGTGGTGTTGGAAGAGATTCTCACACTCTTGAATATATAAAGAAATATAGTAGCGCATTTACTACCACCAATTGGAGAGATTGCCCACATTTGAGGGATGGTGTTGGAAGAGATTCACACTCTTGAATATATAAAGAAATATAGTAGCGCCTTTACTACCACCAATTGGTTTTAGTACAACGTTAAGCGCTTGATCATAACACTCAATGAGAAATGTTTGTGTCATAACAAAATATACACAACAAATGCCACAACAAACTTATAAACCATTGATTTTTTTGGACTCGTATGATTCAATAGGTCCCACATCATAATCAATGGTTTCAAAGTGTGTTGTCTACAATGTTGTGGTTGTTTTGTTGTTGCATTAAAACTACTCTATCTCAATATTCTTCCACCTTTACATTAATTGTCACAAAATAAGTGTGTTGCACTAAATGTTTCAAAAACTAGTTAAACGGTGTACTTGTATCCTGAAAAAAAAATTATTGTACACGTGTAAAATATTGAATCATTTAATGAAATTCAAATAATTAAACACACATTTGTTAATCTATGTAAAAAGTCAAACGAGACACTTAAAATGGTACAAGAGATTATACATACATACATACATACATACATACATACATACATATATATATATATATATATATATATATATATATATATATATATATATATATATATATATATATATATATATATATATATGAAAGAGTTGTGATAGTTCCACAACGAAATTGCCATAACATTGTGCATAATACACTTTGAGACCAATGATTACGATGTGAAGTAGTAATAGTGCCACAACAAAATGACCATAAAATTGTGCACAACGCACTTTGGGACCATTAATTATGATGTGGGCCCTATTAATTTATATGAGTCCCATAGAAATTAATGATTTAAAAATGTATTGTGGAATTTGTTGTGTAAATTATGTTGTGGCAAAAATATTTATCTATATTAGATCCCTACAAATAAAAAAGTGATGAATATTATCAAAATACAATATTATTTCCAACAATCTATGATATGGTACCTATTGAACCGTATAGGTCCCATAACAATAAATGGTTTAAAAGTATGTTCTGATATTTGTTGTGCATATTTTTTTATGGTACAATCATTTCTCTATTTGAAAACGGTAAGAAGTAGCAGTAAAAAGTAGTTGCTAAAAAATAAAGGGCCAGAAGCCAGAAAGACAAGATAAGATACAAAATGATTGAGAATGACAAAATGTAATAACACATGTATCAAAATGTAGTAACACATGTAGTAACTGTTATTCTCAACAATTTTAGATTAAAATTATCTTTCACAACATTTAACCTAATAATAAATGTATTGTTGTGGTTAGAACTACTGATGATGAAAATTAATCAACAATTGGATCATAGAAATTAATCGAAAAATAAAAATAGAAAACATTGAAATAATAGAAAGACTAACCGAATAAAACGAGGAGAAGAACGAGAACCATTTGACAGGCATTTGCCATCTTAATTAGCTTTAAGTTGTAGTGAGTATCTCTTACTTGAAAAGCCCGGCCAGTTCAATGAAATGAATATGGTAGATATCAATTTATATCCACGGATGTTTCATTGCACCAGCTAATGGAAATTGTAACATAATAACACTTTCAAGTCGTTAATTACGTGATTACAATATTTTAATAAAATGAAAATGTCAACAGGAAACCACATCCCCAATGACAATAAATAGAACAAATATAAAGGCAAAAAAGAAGGGAAAATCACTTGAGAATCTTACACAGTCCTCTGCCTAATTAAGACTTATTTAAAAAATAAATCTTTTGAATTATATTAAAAAAAAATTAAACCCTAACCATGAGGGTCTTGACTCCTCTATCCCACGAGATGAGTAGAGATGTTAATCAGATAACCTAATGGCTTAGTTTCATTGGCTTCCTATTATAGCAAATAACTGAAAAAAGTCATCCTTTACGGGGTTCGAACCTCTACACACCACAAATGAGTGGCGATGTTAATCAGGTAACCTAGTAGCTCAGAGTAATGGGCTTGCTATTATAGCAAAGAACTAAAAAAGTCTCCCTTTACAGGGTTCGAACCTCTACACTCCACGAGATGAGTAGAGATGTTAATCAGGTAACTGATACGACAAGACAAAAAAGAGCCCGCAAATTCAAATTGGACATGTACGTACACCCAATAGGAGTAGGGTCCTCGGCCTATATAGTTCGCACCTTCATAAGCCGAACCGGTACGAGCTTAAATCCAGCTCGCATTACGCCGCAACGATATTTATCATGGCAAGGCAATGAGCGTCGATCAACAAAGCCTTCAACCCGTCATTTGCATGCCGGCAAGAAGCACTGGGGGGGCCGACCTACTCACCCCTCAGCTCGCTGTCCGCCTAGCTCGGTCCAAGCCCGCTAAATCAAGCAAGAGGAATTACAGCTTGACAGATACAAGCTAATAAACTGCCACGGTTATCTTGAAGCTCGCCCAATCATACGCTGCCATGTCAGCCACGCAGTTAATAATGTTAGCTACGCCTTAATTGTATTCTTTTGTAATGGCCATCTCCTAGCCCTATAAATAGCGGCATTTCTACTCTGAGAAGGACATCTTAATACACAATCGTAGACAACCTCAGCCAATTTGTGGACATATTTCTTCTTCATCTATTTTCTTTGCAATCTTCATATTGTTCATAATCACCGCCAATATCCACCGCTAAACCACCGTATAAATCATCCGTATCTGCTAGATATCCACAATTAAATACACCTAAAATTCGTTTGTGATGATTCTGACATTATCATTTGGCTTTGTTACTGGGAAATTACGATTCTATTCATTTTTCCGCCCGCATCCACCCCCAAACAGGGGCGGCGCCACTCATTAGAAAAAGGGTCACCTGACCCTCAAAACAAAAAAAAAACAAAAAAATTCTATGTATATTATACACAATTTAAAATTTTTATGTACTAATATCTACTTACTGACCCGCTAAATTTTTTAAATATTTGCCCTTGACCCGTGCCAGATATTAAAAATTTGTAATACGGTGTGTCGATCTCGATCCCTGACCCGTGTCACCCAATTCCTGCTGCCGCCCCTGCCCCCATATAGCGTTTATTTTACGTTTCCAGCAAAGGAAAACCGCCACCATTGGTTTTCCAGTTAGAAGATTCCCACCAACGGAGGTCTTCATCGTTTTTCCATGATATTTTGTAAACCTCCATCGGCATCTTCATCCTCACGAAGAACACGATGATTGTTACCAGGTCATCCGGAGTTTCCCTCAACAATGGCATTCCACCTCCGGCTAAGAGAGGAGGCCATAATACGCTTCCAATCACATATAGGACCAACGGGGGCACGCTTCAACACACTAGGTCCCCGGTGACCAATGCTCGTTATCACCATAGTCAGAATGGACCCCAGTCAGCCTGACATCCATACATCCCTCAACGGAAAGGCCCAGTCTAAGAAGACACTAGAGGCCACCATATGCCAAAGAAGAGGAAGGAAGTCGCCAAAACATCCAGACCAAAGCATACTCGCCCACTTCTTCCGTACGTGGAGGAGGTCATGCAAAGTGATCAGTATGGGCATTTTTGTTGGAACACTTTGTGTATGTTGAAAGGATGGCTTGGGTAATTGAATAACTTTTGTCCATTTGGAGAACGGCCCTCCAGTGAAGGATTTCACCTCGCCGGATGGGGCTCACATCGGCAAATATGCTAGCCGTCCAGCGGCGAGTGCTCCTCCGCACCACTCTCCGAAAAATGGTGGAAAATGGTGGAATATTTCCTCATTTACGTCTGGGTCCCATACTCGACAAACATGACACACCAGTACGGGACAAAAGTGCGGAGCATTGGTCCGCCGCCCGAAATATGAGAGCTAGGCTCGAGAAGCGTTGTGATAAGCCCTCTTACCAACCTAGGAGGTCTAAGACGAAAAACACTACTAAACAGACTGTCACAGAACAACTCTATGGAGAGGTCTCAAAACTCAAAAGAGAGATTGAAAAGAAATAGAAGGGAAGATTCAACAAAGAGGAACACCCCTCATGGGGAACTTGCGTGCTCACCGACTGGATTCTCGACGAGTCACCTGAAGGGGTACATTACCCCATCTTTCAAAGTCTTTTAGGGATGACAAATCGTGGTATCCTCCAGGGTGACCTATTATCACTGTTTCTTTTCATTGTTTGTGTGGAGGGGTTTATGGCTCTGCTCAATGATTATGTCACTCATGGTGCACTACGTGGGATTAGTTTTGCAGAGAGGTCCAGGTTTCGGTTTCTCACTTGCTTTTGGCAGATGATTGTATGGTTTTCTTTGAGCTTGCGGATGGGGCGGTGGAGACGTTGGTGGAGTTGTTTGATAGATACGGAGCTCTGTCTGGTCAGGCGATTAATTTTCATAAATCGAGTTCATATTTTTCTGAGGAGGTCCCAATAGAGGAGCGATGTGAGATCTCAGACCTGCTACAGATACCTCTGGATATTGGTTCAGGTAATTACTTGGGCTTGCCTTATATGATAGGGAGGAATAAGTGTCAGGTGTTTGAGTTTTTAGGAGATAAAATTCGGAAGAAGGTGGCTAGTTGAAAAGATAAGTTGATGTCACCGGCAGGGAAGGAAGGCCATTCCTGCGTATATTATGCAGTGCTCTGAGGTTGCAGTTACCCTTGTCAGGAAAGTTGAATAGGAAATTCAGGTTTTTTCTGGGGGGATACGGAGAACAAGTGTTGGCTACACTAGAAGAATTGGGAGGCATGCTGCTTGCCGAAGAATTTAGGGAGCTCGGATTTCGGGAATTTGGAGTGCTTCAATATTGCATTGTTGGCAAAGGAATCTTGGAGAATTCTCACCAACCCAGGATCGCTGGCTGTGTAGGTCTTGCATTCGAAATATTACAAAGATAGTACAATTCTCGTTCCCATTCTGGGGCTTAGACCGTCATTTCTCTAGCGCGGTATCTTAGAGGGATGTGATATTTTACTTAATGGCTTGAGATGGAGAGTGGGAGATGCAGATTCTGTGTTTGTTTTTCATGATGCCTGGACTAGTCGGAAACCATCATTTTGTATACCATTCGCAGGGCATGAGCTCCCTAATGATTTCAAAGTTTCAGATCTATTCATCCCAACACTAGGTCATGGGACGTGCCACGTGTGCAGGAGTTGTTTCGGCCTTGGGAATCTGATGCTATACTGGAGACTACCATTGCTCTAGGGACGCATCCAGACAAAAGAATCTCGCATTATGAGCGCAAGAGAGTTTATACTATCCGATCGGACTACTTCTTGGCATTATCACTCTACTGGGAAGTGGCAGCGGCAGGGCCGGGCACCTCTTGAGGAGAGGATAGAGTCTGGCGGAGTTGTTGGCAGCTCCCCGTATAGCCTCGTGTTCATCATTTTTTTTGACGGCGCCTTCATGATTGTCTTGCAATTGGCCTGGGGCTGTGGCGCCAACATATGGGTGACGATATCTGTTTGGCTTGTGAGGAAACCTTGGAGACTTTGCGACATGTTCTTTTTGAGTGTGAGATGGCTGATAAGATCTGGCGGGCTTCGCCTTTTCACGGGGCTTTAGGGCGGCTCAACTCTTCTTTTGTGAATTTCTTCATGCAATTGTTTGAGGAGCAAGGTATCCATGATACGGTGCGATTGGTTTGGCTTATGTGGGGGATTTGTAAGGCCCAATGCTCTGCAGTGTTTGATTATCCTGTGGTTTCTGTTTCTGTGGTGTGTGCACGGTCTCTGGCAGCAGCAGATGAGTAAATTGCTGCTATGACAACCTATAGGGTGCAGGCTCCGGTCCAACAAATGGCAGATAGATGGGTACGACCGTCGGAAGAGGTGATTAAAGCCAACGTGGCATCTCCTACCCGGAAGCTGAGATGAGGCCTATTGCGCTATGTAATTCGACATACAAATTGCTCTCACAAGTCATTGTCAACAGACGTAAGCTTGTTATTAACGAAGTTAATTCGGCAACCAGAGTGCTTTTGTTTCAGGTAGGTTAGCCACAGACAACGTCATCGTCGCTTTTGAAGCATTTCACTCTATGAAGGTGAGGGCACATGGTTGCAACAACCATGCAGCTATCAAGCTTGATATGGCCAAAGAATTTGATCAGGTAGAATGGAACTATCTTTGGGGGGTCATGCATTAAATGTGCTTTCCAGTGGATTTTGTTGATTTATTACGGAGATGTGTTTCATATGTTACTTATCGGGCTCTAGTAAATGATAGGCCCGGTCCTCAGATTGTCGCAACTCAGGGAATTGGGTAGGGGGATTCTCTCTCCCCATTCCTTTTTATTTTTCGAGCAGAGGGATTGAAACCTTTGTTGGATCAGGATGTGCGAGGTGGGTTGCTCCGGGGTATATCGTTTGGCAGACATGCACATGTTCAGGTTTCGCACTAGCTCTTCATTGATGACATGCTATTTTTCGAGTACATTGATGGGGCTTAGGAGACACTGGTGGACCTATTTAATCAATATACGATGATCTCCAATCAAGCTATAAATTTTCACAAGTCCAGTTTATATTTCAACAGAGCTATTCAGTAGGAGGACGAGGAGTATATTTAAGACTTTCTTCAGATTCCCTTTGGGTTTGGTACGGGAAAATATTTGGGCATTCCCTTTGTCACTACTAGGAATAAACGGCAGGTTTTTTACTTTCTCCGAGAGAATGTGTGGAAGAAATTGTCTGGTGGGAAGGATAAGCTTCTCTTTCATGCATCGAAGGAAGTCATGATAAATCGAGCTTGCAAGCTATACCAACTTTCATTATGCAGTGCTACAAGATCAACCACGTCAGTTCAAGATATTGAGAAATACATTCAAAGCTTCTTCTTGAAGGACACGGAGGTCAAGCGGAAGGTGCATTGGCGGAATTGGGACACCTACTGCTTACCCAAGAACATTGGGGGACTAGGTTTCCAGAACCTGGAATGTTTCAATTTAGCCTTACTGGCTAAGCTATCGTGGCGATTTCTTACTTGCCCCACCGCCCTTGCGAGTCGAGTATTGAATGCGAAGTTCCATCCGGGTACAACTATCAAGGCAGCAGGGTTGAGAAGCAAACCATCTTTTCTATGGAGGAGTTTGTTGGAAGGCAAAAATATTCTAATGCAGGGGCAACGATGGCGAACATGAGATGGGAGTTCAGTCTGTGTGTTCCACGATGCTTGGGTTTCTAGGCAACCATCCTTTCGGTTAGCTTATTCACCTCATACCCTTCCTATGAATATTAAGGTGGAGGAATTTCTTTTGCCAGGTACCAGGCAGTAGAATTTTCCTGTTCACTTCCAGGAATTCCAGGTTTGGGAGATGATGCCATCCTATAGAACTCAATTGCAAGCAGTTCGCACCCGGATAAACTGATTTGGCATTACAACCGCCGGGGTAGATATACAGTGAAGTCGTGATATTTTCTAGAATTGAACATGTATGGAGGATTGCCTGCTTCGGCACATGAATCATCGCCTTCAGGGCCGGAAAGAGTGTGGTGGGATGTTTGGAAAGTTTATGTACCGCCGCGTGTTCATCAATTCTTGTGGAAGTGCCTGCAGGACTGTTTGCCGATTGGGGACCAGCTTGCCAAATGCAATATGGGCTCGGGTCTTTGTTTGTCTTATGGCAGGGAGATGTAGTCCTTACGACATGTGCTTTTTGATTGCCACTATGCTAGGGAGATCTTGGCAGCCTCGCCTTTTGGTAGTCAGCGGATGCAGTATGGGTCAAAATTTAAGGAATTTTTTGGTGCGATGGCAGTGCGCTACACCCTGGATGATGTTTCTACCTTTTGTCTACTTCTTTGGAACCTTTAGAAAGCCCAATGCAGTGCGGTGTTCGATGATGTGCCTATTTATGTATCCCACGTGATCTCTGCATCTTTAGCGGAGGCAGCGGAGTATCGTCAGGCCATGAACTCTCCTCACACGGGATCCGAGGGGTCTGCCCACCCGGTCATATGGAATGCACCTTCCATGGGCAGTCGAAAATGCAACTCTAATTCTTCTGTCATGGACTCGGGGTCGGGTGTGGATTTGATCTTCAAAGATGCGCTTGGCTCAATCATTGCTGCATTTTCGTTTCACCTTGACCCTGGCATAAGTTCTGAGATTCTGGAGATGCAGGCGATTCTAATTGCAATGGAAGAGGCTATTCGTTTGGGACTCTCTACAGTCACCATTGAGACTGATTGTCTACCCTGTATTCAAGCACTTTTGCAGCCGTCGGATGATTTGTCTGTCTTTAGCTGCTTAGCGCGTGAGTGTCTTGCGCTTTCGTCGTGCTTTGTTACTTCATCTTTTACCTTTCTCAAGGTCACTGGTAATTTTCCGGCACAATTATTGGCTAGACACAGGTTAGACCATATTGGTCGTACTGTTTGGGAAACAACCCCTCATCATGATGTAATTTCTGCCGCTATTGCGGACTTGGCCTAATAAAATGTTATTTCTACAAAAATAGAATATCAAACTATTTGTATGATTCCCTTACCATTGCCCCTGTAGGATGGAGTGCCAAAAATGATATTCATCAACCGTATCAAATACAGTATGTATTATTCGTCTACGTTCATTAATATTATACGGAAAGAAGAACATAAATTTCACCATCAACGTATTATTTAATCACAACTCGCGGCGTAGTTTTAGTTGATACTCATGAAATTTTTATTTGTCGTAAGCCATTTCCATTCATCTATTCTTCTCTCCGTGGATTGTCTTCACAGGGTTGTGGATCATCCACAGTCGCAAATCCTTCATCGGGGCATCTGCATTCATCCGGAGGGCAGTCATCGTACATAAAATCTTTACAGGTCTCCTCTGGAATTGGTTTCAACATTATCCTTGGATGGTAGTTTTCAGCATCTCCATTAGCCTCTTGTCCCACTGCGAAAATGATATTGAATATGTATAGAAAAACTAAGATGTAATTACAAACATATATATGTCCATATGTCTAATATTATCTTGTATTAGCTAAAGGAAATATGTTTAGTAGGTATTTTACTAACACTTAAATCATACTTTAGTTGTTTGTTGTTTAAAAGGGAAAGTAATGTCGTGTTAACCGATGGGGATAGTGAAATTACCTGTACAGACAAAACCGAGATCGATAACACTACACCAGAAACAAGCAAGGAACACTAGACAATCAAAACAGAGGCTGAACCCTAGCGGTTGGTGTTATGTGTGTTATCTCAGATAAAAAGTCCCGGAGCATGGTTTTAGCCGCCTAAACCCTAGCGGTTGGTGTTGTGGGTTTTTTTCATAGATGTTGGTGTTAAGGTTTTTTCGGGTACAGTTCTCTGCTGGTTGCTTTGTTTGTAATTTCTCAGAGCCTTGATGTTTTTTTAAATAGAACTTTTATTTGACCAGGGACAAAGCAAAATACAGGGCTAAATCCACTGGGAGGAAAAAAAAAATAAAACACCCAAAAACTTACATAATCCAACATAACACATCAAAAATTTTATTTAAGCCCATCCAATTGTCTGAAGATAGCATACTAGCCTACTTGTCCGAGCTTCTGTTCCAGGCTATGTCATTATTGTTAGATTTATTTCTTCATAAATTGCACATTTTGTGATCGTTTGTATTCAAGTTGCAGTACAGATAAACGTTTCCGTACCAAAACGGGGTTCGACCAGCAAAGCTAAACGACTCCAGCTAAAGTGATGTACCCCTACAATGCGAAGTGATGCTCATCTGCAATGCACAGTGATACACCTCGAAAGAGCCGAAGAGTTGCATCTCATGGCAGGTGAAATGACTGCATGTTTTCATAAGAGCATAAAATAATTCGGTTGGAACATTATTTGTCTATAAAAGGCACTCATTGCATGCATGAAAGTCCATTCGAAATAAACATCATCAGAACTATTTTCATGATTGTTTCTGGTTTAATTCAAATTAAACAGTCACCGTCTGAATCAAATACCTCCATTGAACCCTGAAAGATTTTCGTGTGAGCTCTATGTGACATCGTAGGGATGAAACATCTCTCTAAAGACAACACATAATGTGTGCGTCGGAGACAATCAAATTCTAAGAAATTAAATAGGATCACAGAAACTAATCCAAAATAAAAAAACTGACAATAATGAAAAGACTAACCAAATAGAATGAGCAGAAACACGAAAACAACTAGAAACGTTTTTGCCATCTTCTTAGCTTTAGTTTCTTATGAGTATCTGTCACTTGAAAAGCCCAGTTGATTTGATTGAATAACAAAGATATCAATTTATAGACACGGACGTTTTCTTGTACCACTTAATGAAAAGTGAGAGAAAATTACTTTTTTGAAATGGTACAACTTTTTCAATGACAGTAATTTAAAAACAAAATAAAGAGGCCAAAAGAAAAGAAACAAGAACTTGCAAATCTTGCAATATCCGGTGATAAGACTTGTTCCATCAGTATCGTTTCGTTTGTAATATATGTTTAGATCAGTATCTTATTCAATGTTTGTTTCGTTTTAGTTCAATCAAAATATACGGTATGTTGTAAAAAGATTAAAATATTTTTAGCATTAGCATGAAAGGGTGCAAATGCATGTCTAAAAGAATCATCGGGGAATATCCGGAAAAAAATTGTTTACGGGATGTTTATTTAAAATAAATTAGATAATTAATTTATCATTAGTATATTGCGATTTCTCTTGTGCTTATCCATTCGTTATTCCACGGAATCCGTAAACTTGTAAATATGTATGTATAACGACCCCAGCCGAAATCCTAATGTAAAGTCATACATCAGTACACTAAAGACCTGCCCATCCCCTGTTATACCCAAAGTATTACAATGCGAAAATAAAAAATAAAGAACAGAAAAGATGAAGAACAATTTTATTATAATCTGGATTGACACAAACAGAAAGGAAAAACAGAAAGAAAAACAACAAGGATACGTAACCGGGACGAGCTAATCTCTGTCCTTAAGACAATTATACTCCAAAGCGGCACCTACACGGTTTAGCACTTGTCTCCCGGGATAACCCAATTACCTGCTCGAGGTGAGGTACTTCACCACAACTCAACGAACTCTTGGTGCTTCAGAATCTCTTCAACAAAAAACAAACTACCTTACTATATGAGATGGAAAAAGTATTATTTTGAAAAATTTGTGTTGTGACATTTCCACCAAAGAGGGTTTATATAGGTGGAAAAAGTAACTCTCACTCCTAAGGCCACTAACCCTCAATAATGGTCACTACTAGCACTTATGACCACTAAGTGATCACTAACCCACTAAGTCATTAATGGACAATTCACCAACAATCCCCCACAAAATGGACATTAATGCAAATGCAGACCCTGAAGAGATTCTGACAGAAAATATTGCATCAGGAGAGGTAGCTTCTGGCTTTGAACCTGCCTTAGTGAAATACTATCAGATCTACTCGGCTAATCAGTGAACTATGTCTTGAACCTTTCAGCCTTTAATGTAAAACCAAACAATAGTACTCACACAATATTTCCCTTAACACGTATTGGTTCTCATGGTTGTGCTCATTTTGGCCATGAAACACCCTGGTTTCAGAAAGTGCGTTAGACATTTCAAGCCACTGAATTCTCACAGAAGCGGCCCCACTTCACACTTACATAGGTGACCTCCTATCAAGAGTATTCTGCCATACCCTACTCGAATTTAATAAAGCTATAGGAATCATTAACAATTTTCACTTATCCTTACACATCTTACAGATAACACTTTTATTCAGAGAATGGGTAAGTGTTCAATGAACCTTCATAACTTAGTTGTCCCTTTGAACCATGATCTTGGGATCTCCAGTCAACATGGTGGGGTTACGATTACAAAGTTTCATCGTAATTGGCTTCATCCCCATTCCGTATGTCAATTTTGACATTTGATCTCTAGTAAACCTTTGTTACGGATCCATGAAGATTGTCCTTCGATTTAACAAAATCGACGGAAATCATGCCGTTAGAGATCGGTTGATTAATGGTATTATGTCTACAACGAATATGTCTTGACTTACCATTGTACATACTATTTTGTGCCGGCTTATAGCCGACTGACTATCGCTATGTATGCTTATAGGAGCAATAGGCTTAGTCCAGCATGGAATATCCTCGAGGAAATTACGAAGCCATTCTGCTTCTTCTCCTGCCTTGTCCAATGCAATGAACTCAGCTTCCATAGTGGAACGAGCAATGCAAGTTTGCTTTGTGGATTTCTATGACACAACAGCACCACGAATAGTGAATACATATCCACTTGTGGACTTTGATTCTTTCGAGTCAGATATCCAATTTACATCACAGTATCTTTCTAATACTGTTGGATATCTCGTGTACCGTAATCCAAGATTCATTGTGAATTTTAAGTACCTCAGTACTCTATTCAATGCTTTCCAATGATCCTCACTTGGATTACTTGTAAATCTGCTCAGTTTATTTATAGCACATGCTAAGTCTGGTCTAGTACAATTGGTTATGTACATCACACAGCCTATGATTTGTGAATATTTTAACTGAGACACGGGTTCTCCTTTATTTTTGACTAAGTGCATGGTCAAGTCAATAGGAGTTTTTATCGGACTTTCATTAAATGCGTTAAATCTTTTTAGAACAGACTCAACATAATGAGACTGTGACAATGCAAGTCCATCCGACATTCTAGAGATTTTAATCCCCAAAATTACATCTGCAACTCCCATATCCTTCATATCGAAGTTTCTTGTTAACATCTTCTTAGTATTTATGATTATATCATGAGTACTACCCAAGATTAACATGTCATCAACATATAGACATACAATCACAAAGGAATTAGAATTGTTATTGACATAAACACATTTATCGCACTCGTTAATTTTAAACCCATTTGATAACATCGTTTGATCAAATTTTTGGTGCCATTGTTTTGGCGCTTGCTTAAGCCCATACAATGACTTAACGAGTCGACATACTTTGTGTTCTTGACCTGGAACCACATAACCCTCGGGTTGTTCCATATAGATTTCTTCTTCCAATTCACCATTTAAGAAAGCAGTCTTTACATCCACTTGATGTATTTCTAGATTATTTACCACAGCAATTGCGATAAGAACTCGTATCGACGTGATCCGAGTAACCGGTGAATATGTATCGAAGAAGTCAAGACCTTCTTTTTGACGATAACCTTTAGCTACCAGTCTGGCCTTATATTTATCGATCGATCCATCAGCCTTGAATTTTTTCTTAAAAATCCACTTACAACCGAGTGGTTTATGTCCTGGTGGGATATTTACTAATTCCCAAGTATGATTTTGCATAATGGAATCGATTTCACTATTGACTGCTTCTTTCCAGAACGGCGCTTCTGGATTTGACATAGCCTGAGCATATGTACTTGGTTCGTTTTCTACCATATAGGTGAAAAAATCAGGACCGAAAGACGTTGAAGTCCTTGCCCGTTTACTCCTACCAGGTTCTGGACCCTCAGTTTCTGGAGTAGTTTCACTTATTGGTTCATGTAGCCGCTTATTTAAGCTTGTGTTTTCTTGACTTCTTCTTTACATGGAAATACATCCTAAAAAAATTCAGAATTTCTTGATTCCATGATTGTATTCACGTGAACATCCGGATTGTCAGATTTATGCACTAGAAATCTATGTGCACTACTGTTATTTGCATAACCGATAAATATACAATCTATCGTTTTAGGCCCAATTTTTACTTGTTTAGGTTTAGGCACTTCGACCTTTGCTAAACACCCCCACACTTTCAAGTATTTGTAGCTAGGCTTGTAGCCTTTCCATAACTCGTAAGGTGTTTTATCCATTTTTTTAGACAAAACTCTATTAAGAATGACATTGGCGGAAAGTATCGCTTCCCCCAACAAGTTCTGAGGTAAACCCGAACTTATAAACATAGCATTCATCATCTCCTTAAGAGTACGATTTTTGCGTTCAGCAATACCGTTTGATTGAGGTTCATAAGGTGCAGTCGTTTGATGGATAATACCATAGTCTGAACATAATTCATTAAACGGTGCATCATATTCACCACCTCTATCACTACGATCCTTCTTGATTCTTTTGCTAAGTTGATTCTCGACTTCATTCTTATAGTTTTTAAAAGCCTCAAGTTTCTCATCTTTGCTACTTAGCAAATAGACATAACAGTATCTTGTACAATCATCGATAAAAGTTACAAAGTATTTTTTACCGCCTCTCGTTTGTACAAATTTTAAATCACACAAGTCTGTATGAATTAAATCTAATGGTTCGGTGTTTCTTCCATGGAAGGAAAAGGTGCCTTAGTCATTTTAGCTTCGACACATATATGGAATTTTTCATTATTATTAAATTTTAAATTAGGTAATAAATCTAAGTTCATCATCCGTCGAATTGATTTATTATTTACGTGTCCCAATCTATTGTGCCATAAGCAAGAAGTCTCAATCAAGTAAGTGGAAGAGAATGCAATTTTATTAGCCTCATTGGGCACAACATTCTTTGGCATAATTGCCATTACGTTAAGCTTAAACATACCCTCGGTGGAATAACCCCTACCGAGAAACACACCATTCTTGGTCAAAATGACCTTATCAAAACCAAAATTCAAATTGAAACCAGCCTTGTTTAATTTGTCACCAGAAATGAGATTCCTACGAATCTCGTGAACATCAAACACATCATTCGAGTCGCCTTCTTTCCTGAAGTCATCTTGAAATCACATCCCCGATCCAAAGAATTGGAGAAGTTGATGAATTCCCCATCCACAGTTTGTCCCATGTGCCAGCCTTGTAGGTTGAAAACACAGCCCGGTCAGCACAAACATGTCTTGTGGCTCCAGTGTCCACAAACCATTGCCTTGGATTCCCCACAAAGTTACATTCTGACACCACAGCGCAGAACATTTCCTCATCACCATCAGTTTCAGCCTGATGTGCCCTTGGCTGAATTGGCTTCTTTGAACGGCACTCAGCAGCACGGTGCCCAAACTTTCCATAATTGTTACAGTTGCCATTGAACTTGCACACAGTCTGTGGTTTCTTGTAAGATTCAGCATTTTTCTTGGAAGATTGACCAGATTTCTTCCTTTTCTGATTCTTTACCTCAGCAACATGAGCTTTGGCACTGTCCAACTTTGCACAATAGATTTTCTTCCGAGCCACTTATTGTCCTCCTCTATACGGAGTCGGACAATCAGATCCTTCATTGACATTTGCTTTCGCTTGTGTTTGAGATAACTCTTATACTCCCTCCAAGATTCAGGAAGTTTCTCAATCACACAGGCTACTTGAAAATTCTCACTTATCATCATATCTTCTTCTAAAATTTCGGATATAATGATTTGTAATTCCTCAACTTGTTTAATAACAGTTTTGGAATCGACCATCTTATAGTCCAGAAATTTACCCACTATAAATTTCTTAGCGCCTGCATCTTCAGTTTTATATTTTTTTCTCTAATGCAAGCCACAGTGTTATTGCACTTTCATACATAGAATAAACACCATACAGACTATTATCTATGCAATTTATAATATAATTTTTGCATAGAAAATCACTATGCTTCCAACTCTCTACAGCCAGCAACACCCTGTGCTCAGTGTTTTCAGGAGGCACAACTGGTTTCTCTTCAGTGAGCATCCATGCTAGTCCAAGTGTAGTGAGATAGAACAACATCTTCTACTGCCAACGCTTGAAATTTAGGCCATTGAACTTTTCTGGTTTCTCTCCATGAGAAGTATGAGAAGTACCAGCAATGGTAACAACAGGTTGTGTCACAGCAGACACATTAGCATCCAAAAGTGGATTCAGACTTGTGGTTGATGTGGTTCCAATAGTAGTTGTCACAGACGCATCAGTGACTCCAGTCATTTCTATTCAGAATAAAAATAGAAGATCAACAACACAACTGAGTCGTTTTTGCCAAAAAAAACGAGACAAAAAAGCAGAAAATCGTTTTTGCCAGAAAACGATAAAAAAGGAAGATGGACCGGTTTTTACCAAAAACCAATACCAAAAAAAACGGACCGGTTTTACCAGAAACCAATGCCAAAAAGGAAGATGGACCGGTTTTTACAAAAAAAAAAACCAATACAAAAAAAGGACCGGTTTTACCAGAAACCGATACCAAAAAGGAGATGGACCGGTTTTTACAAAAAAAAAACCAATACCAAAAAAAGAAAGGACCGGTTTTACCAGAAACCGATACCAAAAAGGAGACACCGACCAACTGAGTATCACAGAAGATACTCAGAACGAACAGAAAAAATAAAAAGTTCAGCAAGCAGACTGAAATTTATTTTTCATTTCTCAAAGATATACTTTTTAGAGCAAAGAGGCTCTGAAACGAATTGTCTTAAGATTGTTATACCCAAAGTATTACAATGCAAAGTAAAAATAAAGAAATGTAAAAGATGAAGAACAATTTTATTATATTCTGGACTGACACAAACAGAAAGGAAAAACAGAAAGAAAAACAACAAAGATATGTAACCGGGACGAACTAATCTCTGTCCTTAAGACAATTATGCTCCGGCATTACCCACGGTTTAGCACTTGTCTCCCAGGATAACCCAATTACCTGTTCAGAATTGAGGTACTTCAGCTTCTGAACTCAACGAACTCTTGGTGCTTCAGAATCTCTTCAACAAAAAACAAACTACCTTACTATATGAGATGGAAAAAGTATTATTTGGAAAAACTTGTGTTGTGACATTTCCACCAAAGAGGGTTTATATAGGGGTAAAAAGTAACTCCCACTCCTAAGGCCACTAACCCTCAATAATGCCCACTACTAGCACTTATGACCACTAAGTGACCACTAACCCACTAAGTCATTAATGGGCAATTCTCCAACATCCCCATATAAGTGTGAAACATAAAGGTCTTGTCAACTCATGTAAGATCTTTTAGACCGAGCGAGGACGGCGGTCTAAGCAGTTAACCGGACCATTTATGACTAATTTAGCGCTACCATGCCCGGGATCTGGGGGTGTTATAGAATGGTATCGGAGCCGACTATCAGACGGATCTAAGTGCCACACTTTGCTGTGTGTCAGTGGGGGGCACCTCTAGAAATCATCCGGTAGGGACGAACTGGCACATGTCCACTAGGACAAGTATTGGCCGTCCTGGCGAGGACGCCAGTCTCTTATAAGGGGGGAGAATGTAAAGTCCCAAATCGGTAAAGTAAAGCCCTGCTCACCCCTATATAAGTGTGAGACATAAATGTCTTGTCAACTCGGATTAGCCATTTTAGACCAAGCATGGATGGTAGTCTAAGCAGTTGACCGGAGAAAGAAAACTAACAATTCAGAAAAGAGAAAATATTCTTCATTGATTTTCTGGAGTGTATCCTACACTCATTTAACATACACAATCTAACAGAAAGATTCCACAATCTAACAGATAAGCTAGGTGTACCAATAACACATTGACACCTAACACTACAAGTGGTCCAATAGGAAAACAACACATATAGCATAGTATCTTGACACCCCCTCTCAAACTAAATGTGGTAGCAGTTGAACATTCAGTTTGTCCCTGGCTAGTAAGAACTTTACACTAGTTAAAGCCTTTGTGAAAAGATCAGCTGGTTGATCACAAGTTGAGATGTGCTTCACATCTAGTTTGCCTTCAAGAACTCTGTTCCTCACATAATGCACATAAATTTCAATGTGCTTGGTTTTTGAGTGGTGGATAGGATTTTGAGCTAGTGACTCTGCACCAGTATTGTCATAGTATATGACTGATTTCCTAGTCACCTTGATCCTCAGTTCGTACAAAAGAGATTGCAACCATGCTATATCAGCAGCAGTATGAGCAAAACTTCGATATCCTGACTCAGTGCTTGATCTTAAGACCACTTGTTTCTTTTTGGAGTGCCAAGACACTAAACAAGACCCCAGGTAGATGTAATGACTAGCCACAGATTTTATGACATAAGGACAGCATCCCCAACCTGCATCTGAGTACCCAATAATATCCAAGCTTCCTCCAGACTTCAAAAACAAGTTGTAACATAATGTACCTTTGATGTATCTTAGGAGCCTTTTTAGTGCCTGCCAGTGTATATCCCTGGGATCATTCATTAATTGACTGAGAGAGTTCACCACATAGACTATATCAGGCCTAGTAAATGTCATATATTGCAAGGCTCCAGTTATTCTCCTGTAAAGAGTAGGATTTGACATAGGGACACCTTGATCCGGTTCAAAAGTTTTGCCTACCACTATGGGGGCCAGGACAAGTTTTAAGTTGTTCATGCCTAATTTGTGCAGCAAGTTTTGTGCATAATGTTTCTGACTCAGAGACAGACCACCTGAATTCCTAGAGGCCTGTATTCCTAGAAATTGGCTCCCTTCTCCTATGTCTTTCAGAGGGAATATTGAATGTAGTAACTTGATGAGTTTGTCAATATACTGATCTGAGTTTCCAGTGATGAGAAAATCATCAACATAAACAAGGATATATAATGTTACAATACATTCCTTTAGAACAAACAGTGAGGTGTATGAAACTGTTTGTTTGAACCCCCAGGTCAGCAGTTGTGTCTTCAGTCCATCAAACCAGGCCCTAGGTGCCTGTTTCAGCATATAAAGAGCCTTGTTTAGCTTATACACATAATCTGGTTTGTCAGCACTTTGTAACCCTAGAGGTTGTGGCATATACATAGACTCATGTAATCTCCCATTGAGAAAAGCATTGTTGATATCAACATGTTTAATAGACCAATTGTTAGTCACAACAACATATAATAAGACTCTGATAGTAGAGGCTTTGGCCACAGGACTAAAAGTTTCTGAATAATCCAACCCCTTTTGCTGTGAGTACCCTTTTTCCACTAATCTAGCCTTGTATTTGAGAATAGAGCCATCAGGATTCTGTTTGATCTTAAAAATCCACTTGTTTCCCACCAGATTATGATGCGGAGAATGAGGGACCAGATCCTAGGTGTGATTGGAAATGAGGGCATTTTACTCCTCCTCCATGGCTTTCTTCCAATGAGGTTAAGACAAAGCTACTAATTAAGAGGATGGTTCAGAAGACAGACCATCTGCACAATGCTCAATGACTAGTGTAAAAATGGACTTATGTCTAAACACACTACTTTTGGACCTGGTTTGCATGGGGTGATGGGGAGCAGGGGGGAGGATGGTTGACAAGTGGTGAGGGTGAATGTGGAGGAGGGGAGGTGGGTGCAGGAGTGTGTGGTAGGGACTCAAAGGAGGGAAGGGACTGATGTGAGGACTGTGACACATGAGTATCGGACTGAGTTTGTATAGGGTATTCATGAGAGGATGCAGTAGAACTATAAGAAGGAGTGGATATAGAATTACCTATAGAAACCTGTACAATGGCATCAATTGAAGAAGTGTAAATAGCAGGTGTTACTGACATGCCAGGCATAGATACAGTGGTAGGAGGTCTAGAAAAATAGGGTTGATGTGGGGTGCAGTGTCTTGTAGGGAAATTCAAGTTCATTAAAGGTCACATCCTGCATATATTAACTCTACCACTGGGATCCAAACACTTATGCCCCTTATGAGTATGACTAAGACCAAGATAAACACACTTGTGAGTGTGATACTGAACTTTTTGTTTATGATAGGGCCTGAGGTAAGGAAAACATAAGCAGCCAAAGGTTTTAAGGAGGTCATAAGTAGGCTTTTTGTGAAAGAGAAGCTCATGTGGGGAGGCATTTTGAAGGACAAGGGTAGGCAGAATGTTAATGATGGCTACAGCATACAGAAAACTGTCCCACCATTACTTTCGTGGAAGAGATCCTTGAGCTAAAAGGGTCAGTCCAGTCTCCACTATATGCCTATGCTTCCTTTCTGATCTACCATTTTGAGGGTGTATATGGGGACAAGGATGTCTGAATAAGATGCCACATTTGGCAAGAAATGGTTCTAAGGTTCTGTACTCCCCTCCCCAATCAGATTGAACAGTCTTGATCCTAGTGTTGAATTGATTTTCTACAAAGTTTTTGAAAACAGTAAAGGCATCATAAGCATCAGATTTGAGTTTTAATGGGTATATCCAAGTATACCTGCTATAATCATCAATAAAATGGATATAGTAGTGATAACCACATGTGGATTGAATGGGGGATGGTCCTCAAAGTTCAGTATGAATTAATTCCAAAACCTTAGATGCTCTACTGCGGAAGGTAGGGAAGGGGGTAGCATGCAATTTTCCAAGTTGACGGGCATCACAAAAAGACATTTATTCATTAACAGTGACCTTACAATGACTTAAAACATGATTTAAAACTTTAACAGAAGGATGTCCTAGTCTCCTATGCCAATCAATGGCTTGATTATTTTGAGAACTAGAACTAACAAGGCAAGCAGCTATGTTGTTGGATTGAGGGGAGCTCTAAGCTTGAAGATGATCTGGTTTAATGATTGTGGCTGGTTGAATCTTGTACATGCCAATGTCCAATGTTCCTTCCAGTAACACCTTCTTTGACACTTGATCCTTAATAAGACATTTAGAAGCAGAAAATTCAATTAGAACAGGATTATCAGTTGTCAGTTTTGAAACACTTAAGAGATTTTATTGAATTTCAGGTACATGAAGGATATTAGACAAGTGAATATTAGGTTTATGGCTAGTGTAACCAGTATGAGCAATATGCAGATGACTACCATTTCCAACTACCAATGTATCTTTACCTTCATACTCAGACCTCAAAGAGAGATTACCAAGATCAAAAGTCACATGGTTGGATGCTCCACTATCAGCATACCATCCTGAATCAGAGGTCATGTTAGGTGCAGCAAGATAGGTAGCCATTTCCCTAGAGTTCTGTTGTTTGAGTTTGGACATGGATGCACATAATCTTCTTCAAATTTGTGATAACAAGCTGCAGCAATATGGCCAACTTTGCCACAGTTTTGGCAGGTTGGTCTAGGGCCTCCAGAATTTGTGTTTCTACCATTGCCTCTTCCTCTGGATCTACCCCTGCCACCATTGGAGCCTCCTCTTCCCCTATTGGACTGATTGTAACCACCTATGGACGAGGACCTTTGACATGCCTGAGCTAGATTTGCAGTAGGTATGACACCATCAAGTGATCCAGGTGGATTAAATCGAGCAATTAGTCTTTCATGTGTGGTGAACTGAGACTGAACCTTTGTCCAGGACATAGACTGAACCTTAGATGTTATGTTAACAATAGCTGATTCATATTCCTTGGAAGACCACCAAGAGTTGCCAAAATGAGCTCAGAGTTAGAAATAGGGTAGCCTGCTGCCAGTCCATCAGAATAGCTTTTCATTTAATCAGGCATAGAGGAGGTTCCTGTTAGTAATACCATCCGCAACGGAAGCGATTTGAGGATCTAGATCTATAAATTACACGTAATAAAATAACTAGATCTACTCTACAAGGGGGTTGTAGAACATACCTCTTGGATCTCAAAATCCAAGTTGGAGAACCGCAATAGAAAGAACGAACAAAGGTGTGAAGAGCACCACGATCTTCCGTACGTGTGATCCAAGCAACTCCCGATGGAAGGAAATCCTCGTCTGGAATCCTTCCGATATGCTACCCGGAAAAATCTCCAAGATTTTCCCTTAAATCTCCCCTTGGCCGAAAATCCTTTTCTCCTCTCCAAGAGGTGAATTTCGAATTTTATTGTGTGTCTAAGGCTTGGGAAAACTCTCTTTATATAGGAGAGTAAAACTTAGCCTCCAAGGATTTTATTTTGCAATTAAAATAAATCCATTAAATAAAAATAATCCCATAATATTCTAGAACAAATCTAGAATAATATTTATCTTTATTACTTTCCATAAATATTTATCCAATAAATATTTTATGCACATGTCTTATTATTTATTGAGAGAACAAATCTCCCAATAATTAATGACAAAATGTGGCGCCACCTTATACCCTAGGTATAAAGGCTTCCACACATTCACACACTTGGGCCAAGATTATGAAAAATGTCTTTTTCATATATTTAATTATTTAGCCCAACCAATTTAATAGTCCACTAAACAATTAATTCACATATCGTTTTAATAAAGTCCAACAAGAACTAAATTAATATTATTAGGATTCGACGTCCGAGAATAGCTATGCTATATTAGGAGGCACGTCGGGGACCATGGACTAATAATCAGCGGCTCCGATAAATCAAATAAATAATTATCTTACGAAACGTAATAATTATATTCGATAAATCAATCACAGAATATGCCACCATAATCCCGTGATCGCACTCCTCCGATTATGAGATTATATTTATCTCCTCACGAGAATAATAATAAGCGTCCATTGATATAATCATTACATATGGATTAATCATCCATAGACTGTTCATTCTAAATTGGGAAGTTACCATTAACCCTTTCTAGAACCTCTTATCCTTATTTACCATTAACCCCCTAGTGATCAATTAATTCATAAAACTCACTGGTAGCTAATCAGTGTAATATGAACTCCATGGATTGATCAGTTTCTAGGATTAACAAATAAGGGAACTGTCTATCTACTTCCATAAATGGAAGGAATGGATTCCGTATCTATGATAACACAGACTACTCACTCAATCCAGTACAATGCCAAGATGGGTTAATTCAAATCACAGACTCAATGTAATCCTTAACCGTCAAGTCAAACTTCATACTGATTCAAGCAGTTGACTGTGATCACCTCAGGATTAAGATATATCCATAAATATGATCATCCATTGATTCGATAAGAATTCTCGATTACGGAATTATATCGTGAACTCTAATCAAATCGGTCCAGCCCTATATGATATATCTATCATATATAAATGCCCCATTAGGTTCTTTTAACTGAAAGTCCGGATAAGACAATCACACCTATTGTGTTCTGGGCGCATTAATAGCACGTTAAAGGAGAGACCCGATACTCTCGATTAACTTCACTACGGGCTAATTGTATTTTAAGTACATCTTCACTAACTCAATCCTCCCGTGTATATACCATATACTGAGTCAAGTGATTACATAAACGATATACTTTAGGGTTTTCTGTAGTGTAAATACTATTGTCACATCGGTGAATATGAGAATAATAAATATGAATAATAATATCATTTCATTTATTAAATAAAACAATTACAAAATTTTCTTTCGGGCATCACACCTAACAATCTCCCACTTGCACGAAAGCATGTGATTAATTGTTTTAGAGCACCCCCTATTATTTAAACTACAACAAACCACATCTCCCACTTGCTCTAAAGCAATGGAGACCCATCCCGTATTCTAGTACCCATTAAGCATATCATAACCATTTCAGATGACAAAATACACTCCGAGTGTGCCGTCGTAGGATAGGTCAGTGACTCGGGGAGTACCTACATCTAAATGTCATGGGTCTTAATGATTAGTCAGGTTGTCGGCTCGAGACGATCCGTAGAATCGAAACGTTACGGTCCATCTAATCATGTGGTACTTGAGTAAACATCTGAGCCCAAGATCGACTTAACGATCATCCTCAATCGACTTAAAGTCAAAATCGATGTATCACACATATCCAAGTTCACACATGAATATGTCCGCATATTGTTCCTCGTTCTCTCAAGATACTAAAGGACATACTAAACTTGCTTTGGTAACCGCTTGAATCTAAGATTCGATCAAAGTTGACATTCAATAACTCGACAATCTCTTACTAGAAAGAGAATCTATCCCATTTCTCTTGATCTCAAGATTTAGAGAGTCATTCCGAGGCATAGGGTAGAGCTTCCTCGTTGAATGTTGCATACATGAGATGCATCATCTTAACCAATAAGATGGATGGGAAACCAAAGGATGGCGATTCTAATGAATTCAACCGAGTCAAACTCTTGAGAATGTTGTCCAATTCTCATTGCGAGAAATTGTGGCATTGTCGGTTCGACTTGAGATAACACACCCATGTTGTTCCAACTGGTGCAGTGTTATCCTTCACAAACACTAATATATGTATATATTCACTACTGTACTAAAATTGATATCCAGTCTACAACAGACTTATCAATATTCTGGTCAACTCCACATATTGTAGAAATGTATGACTTCTAGTGACCGAGAGGTTTTCTTTTTATCCACAAAGGACCTAAGCCTTGACAGTCATCCTGTCATAAGTTCATAAGGAAATACCCTTTTGTTCCGAATGAATCCAGACTCCGTTTGTTTGGCAAGAAAGTCTCAGGGAATCACCCATTTTTTCTGCTTTTGAACGAAATCAAGCAATACTAAGTGGTAAGAGAGTTCAAGGTCTAATTAACTCTCTACTTCTTAGGAAATTACCCCTAGACCACTCAAGCTTTGCTCTGAAAGATAAACTTTCCTATTCATTCTACTCTTTTCCGTGTAGATCCAGTTACTCCCACTGGGCCTGAGACACTCAGGTGGTTCTACAAGAGTATGAACAGCTCTGGAGTACCAAACTCCATTCACAGGGTTATGGCTTGTAAACCAACCTCTATTATCAGAATCCTATACTGCTCACAAAAGAGCCATAGGTCATCGATCGATCCTCGGACTACAAAGTCTGCAGAACCCGTAACGGGTAATGGATAAACCATACTCCCAATACTTACTGGGTGGATCGAAATTCTGATTTAGTTTAGTAGTATTTAGTGTTATCACCAACAACCGATGTTGGATGTGGTCTGATTTTAATCAGTTAGTAACTACCTTGAGTAAACGTACTTCAAGGTTCAAGGTTTTGCTGTTCATGGACTCTATCAGGAAGGATGCAATAGTATAACCGTCCCTTCCCGATTTCAAGAATCTTATAAAAAACCTTTTTCTCAATGCTACAAGATATAGAACGATTGGTCACTGACCGAACGTGTTCGCGAAATTTCCAGACCTACCTTCAAGCACCGTGTGCTAAATGCTTATATTTATGGAAGTGGGGTGAACCGAATCCACACCTTATCCGTGAATTCCAAAGCATATTCTAGGTAGAATTCTCGGTCTTACATTTCAATGTAAACCGTTATTTCGCTTCCAATATCTTTATTGAGTTAAGCAGTGTATTGTAGCACATCTAAAACTATGTAAGGCAATTTAACGGTTTCTTACTTAGTGAGAACATGTCACAATGAGGCAGGCTGAGCATTAGTCTCGAGGACTATGAATGGCCTATTCCAAGTATAGAATACTCTATCTCTGTTGAAAACAGAGAAACCTCAAAAATATTTTGGATAAACTTACCGGAGCGTTTGAATAGTTATCAGACAAGAAGTCACTACTCGGAAGCTCCTACTAGCTTGTATCTTTCATCAGACCCCGAAGGTCGTCATGAACAAGCTATGTTACTTCTTTATAACCATTATCCTTTCCCGATTGAAAAAGAAACATAGTCATTGAACCTTTGAGACAGTATAAGCAGACTGGGAGAAATGGAATCACCCTGAGCCAGTCTTCAGGTCTTGTCTATTAGGGACTGTGCACAAATTATGGAATATGAAGAAGCGTTTATCTAAATATAGAAACCAGTTGCTTTTAATAGTTCTTAAGATGTGTTTTATATACATATTTCAGCAATTGTAAGTGGTTTTGACTTTATCAAACAAAAGTCCGAGTCTTGGATTCGTACTTCAAATGGTATATTCACTTTTTATACGACAAACAAATTATCGAATAGAAGGTAAATCCATTCGTTCCAACGAATCTTAAACAGAAAATAAATCTTCCGTGATATCCAAGGGTTGAATCCGAGATTCATTTCCTTATATCACTCCCACTATTCTAGCTAAAATTAACTGCCCGTTGTTTACTCTTTTAATCGTTAAATGCACTACTACCTTGTTCTTCCAAAGGACTTAGCTCGAGAAAATCGCCAAGGATTCATAGGCTGGTGATCCAAAATCACTGTCCTTATCCTATGATTTTCAGTTAATTAATTTTCGGTTCAGCCTTAAAGTTTTCTCAGTTTAGATGACTAACACTTTTAGACATATTCTCCCATTCTTGACTTTCCGTGAATGGAAACAGTCTTGAACCAGCGGTTCGTTTGAGTAGACACTACTCTTGAACCGTGGGATGTCTATTTCGAGTGTTACTCGTCGGGACTTCTCGGATTTTCTAATATACCAGAAAAAACAACAAATCATAAATCATAACATTAAAGCTCCCACTAGTTTATCGGTTCCAAATACCGTCTAACTAGCAATGCTTTATTGTTTATGATTTTCCGATTTTTTCCGATTAGAAAATCTTTCGTACATAGTCCCAATGTTTCCAGAAAAACAACAAATCATAGAACTCCCACTAGTTCATCGATTCCAAATATCGTCCAACTAGCGACAGTTCATGACTTTCCGGTTTTTCAATTAGAACGGTTACGTGTGTAGTTAGTTACACTTTTTCTAATGTTCTAGAAAAACAACAAATCATAAAGCTCCCACTAGTTCATCGATTCCAAATATCGTCCAACTAGTAACACTTCATGATATTCCGATTTTTCAATTAGAAAATTACTCCTGTAATTACTACAAACTCAAAATTCACTAGAAGAATTTCAAAGTCCGAAATCACCTTTGATCAAACTAAGTTTGTTGTCACGGATTTTATCTAACAAAACAACAAGTAATAAAATTTATAAATCCGGTATTCCCCAAGTGTAGGGATCGTAGCATAGCGATTAATACCGGAGTCGATCACAGGGAATCGGGGTATCTAGTTCATTAATTTTCCTAAGGTTGTTACTACTAGAACAAAACTAAGAACGATAAAATAAACTGGACAGAGGATTGTCAGTCCAAAGCCAGGAAAGATCGTTGCGAACAAAAGTAAATAAAACTATAACTAGGAAAACAATAAAACTAACAAACATGATAATGACTGAAGCAAATCAACATAGAACAACCCATGATCCACCATCCCGCAACCCTTAATTTCCTCTCTAGATTATCTTATGAAGATTTAATCAAAGATGTGATTCACCTCTCAAAAGTATGAATTCCTACTCTCGTAGATAACTCGCCTATCAATCTTTTATCTCTCGATCTTAAAGATTAACGTTTTCAAACCAAGGTGCAAGATTTCTCAATCTAACAATCTAGATATTCTAACCTAATCAACTCTCGTTACTTATAGGTTAAAATGATCTATTCTTTCCTATGGTGATCTAGTGTTTACACCGATTCTCATCATATGGCAAACATCAATAGCAACCATCTCTCGATATAAATTGCATAACAAATAATCATGGAAAAGAAACATACTTTAAATTAAACTCACAAAATATCCAAAGGAAGAAATAAAACGCTGCTGAAAAGCTTCTCATGCTGCCCCAAGTTTGATCAGCTTCAAGCCATCCTCATGAATCGAAAGGAAAACGAAATAAAATAAAAACTAATCTAACTAACCTCGGTCGACAGAGCACAAGGCTCTGCCGACCGAGCCTGCCTCTGCTCAAAATTTAGGGTTTTTCTGTGGCTGCAGTCGATTTATGATGTTTTAGGGCTGAGAATGCGCTGCTATTTATAGAAAACTAGGTCGGCTGCTGCTTAAGTCGGCCGTGGACGCCCGTCCGCTCCTCTGGACGCTCGTCCATTCTTCTAGACTTCCTTCAGACGTCCGTCCAGGCTGCGTCCAAACTCTCTGTATCAAATTTCCTCTCACGGGCGCTTGATCCAGATCGACGGGACTTGGGCGCTTGATTCAAGCTGGATCCAAATTCTAAATCTTCAACTCTATCTCTTTTCTTCTATCCAATTCCATCCTTATCTCTTTTTTCATCCATTAAATCTGACATTTATCTTCATTTAATCATCTTTTGAACCGCAATTATGCATCTACACGTCATAAAAAACATCGCAAAGTGTAATAGTATCCAAATAAACATAAAATCATCAATAAAACACATAAATTAACCAATTTTGCGAATAAACCATTTAAAACCTCACTTGCTCAATAAACCATTTAAACGCTCATTTTCTATGCAAATTATACAAATATGGAGGAAATCATTATAAAATATAACAGAATAAATCGTATAAAACCACCCTTAACAACTTCCCCACACTTAGCTTTTGCTCGTCCCGAGCAAAACAAAACGAAAATTAAGGCTCGAGACAAAAACAGACTTCTCAGCAAATATAACATACATCCAATAAACCAGAAGTTCACCCCTGTGTGTGTGCAAAGCCATAGGAAACTTCCACTAAATCCAAACTTGAGAAACTCAAAGCAAAACTAGCTAATACCCCCTCATAGACTAGCAATAAATGACACTCATAAGATGTACCCTACAAACGTGACATATCCCGAAAAAGATGATCAAATATATCTAGGGCCTTTCTGAAATACTCAGAGGATAATCCCTACAGCATATCTATCAGTTTCTACTAGGGATAAGATAGACGATAACTTAGTCTTATATCCATTTCATACCACTTCTTTATAAGTTGATCTAATTAACTTCACTTTTAAACGCACATCAGAATGAGCTCTTGCCCTGTCATAGCAGAATAGGATATTCGAGATATACCCTACCTTACTCCAATCATAAGGCAGCTTCTTCTGATTGTCGTGAGCTTTTAGTCATCATAGTGGTATAGGACATACGTGGTATACCCTTTCGCATTCAAATCATCGACTAGCTAGCTTTCGACACACCCAATTACTTCATATTTTCAACTTTTTCTTTTGACAATAAGCTACGTGTTACTTATCACATTCAAACCTTAGATATTCACAGTATATCATACTTCGGATCTAAATACAAACTATCATAAATCTCAAGATATATACGTAGCACTAAGCACATGACTTATAAGAAAATCAGAAATCACTCGTCCAAAAAGGGGTATAACTTTATAAATTAGCTCATCGTTCACTATGGCTCGTGAAAAATAGATCTCAGGTGAAACAACTAACCTACTGAACATACAGTATACAACATCAATGGCTATAAAAAAACGAACAAAGATATGCATTGCCGACTCGGGACAAAACAAAAACTAGAAAATTCTAGCTCATTTTGCATAGAAACATAATGAATGTAAGCAAATGTATAGATACATATAAAATCATTCCCCTCCCCCACACTTAAAGATCAACATGTCCTCATGTTGTACAGAATTTAAAGAGCGGATAAAAATACTTAGCTGATTTGGTAATGATCCGAAGATTGGCTGAAGGAGGATAGATAATCGATCCGCGGTTTCGAGGCACGAGATGTCATATGTATTCCTCTCCAGATTCACTTCCAAGGCTAGCTTAACAAAAACAGCTAAAAATGTACCTGCACCACTTGAAAAACATGGCAGTATATCGGGGAACATAGGGGGATAGAACATATTGCGCAGAAAAGTTTGATATAAGCATAGGAAATATTTGCTCAGATGGAAAAATCACCATACAGGGAAAACACAGGACATCTAAGCGTCAAATAAGCCACAGAAGCTTACAATACAAATATGGACCACATGTGCATACATAAATAAGGATAGAGGACACTACAAAGTAGCAGGGCTAGGTGCACTAAAAAGAAAAATAAAAATAAATAAGAAAAACAGAATAAAATACAATGCAACTAAATGATATGCAACTATACTAAAAGGAAAATAAAGAAAATAAACTAGCCCAACTAATTCCATAGATGCCGCCCTAATCTAAGCGAGGTCAAATATATAAACGTCTACTAAATAACGCCACAGAAGCGTAACAAAATTCGATTATGCAAAGCCACAAAAGCTTGCCATGTGAAGTGTAGACGTGCCTTTAACAACCCTAACCCCCTAGATAGACGACAAAAGGAACAGCATAAATCAAATTGGAATCACGTCTAGCTAGGTGAATTACTCAACATGGATTGCAGTAGATGGAAAGAAACCCATAATGGTGAAAGAACAGGACATCTACGCATATACACAACGGCCACAGAGGCTCACAATAAAACATCCATGTCAATTAATGAAGCATGTAAAAAGAGTCTACGGGGAAAAATGATTATACATGTAAAACACATGGAAAAGAAGCCATAGAGATTTTTTTTTCAGATTAAGCTCATATAAAGATGGAACATATACATGGAACATTACAAAACAGTTAGGCTAGGTGCAACTACATGAAATATATTACAATGCAATCTACATGATATGCAAAAATAACAGAAAGAAAACTAGCCCACTCATTTGCAACATGACATATATATCATAAACGTCTACCAAATAATGACAAGCCATTTATAAACGATGATTTATCCATTACATGCAGTGTAGACGCGCCTTAAGACTCATCAAAGGTGATAGCATTATGGAGAACCAACAGTTAGCTATACTAAACAGATATAACACATAAGCCAAAGATAGTAGCAACGGAGAACCGACAGTAGCTACCCATATGAGTTACAAAAAGAACAAGAAAACACATAAGTCTCAAAGCTCACAGGATTCATCACAACGATATGTAGGATACGGAAACCGACATTAGCTACTAAATAACAATAAGAACAGTTATAGCATACGAGAACCGACATTAACTATAACATGCATGGATGAATCATGTATATAAAAGTTAATCAATTATTTAACATGGATCGGTAGATGGAAAGATGTAAACATGCAAGTTCAGAACATCTACGTAAAAATAACTAGCCACAGAAGCTCGTATGAAAATATCCACGTCAAATAAAGCATTAAAAATCAAGTTAAGAAAAATTTGAACTAAGCATCTCACAATCACGACTTACCTAACACTCAACTAATAAAACAACTAAGTGTGTGTAAATGAATTTCATGACACCCTCTTATAAGTGCATCCCAAGAATCAGAGGTAAATGGGTGTGTAAGATAAAGAAGCCATGCCACAACAGTAACGTCGAAACACAAACAGTCACTCTAACATGGACCGCAATAGATGGAAAAGGCCACAGAGGCTTAAAGTAAAGCATCCAAGTCAGGGGTGAAAGAATGCAAATTCTTATTACTATATTCATCACAAACCCTTAACATTTTAAAAAAACTGGGTGGTTGGACGGCCGTTCATGTGTATGGACGGGCGTCTGACTCAGCAGAAAAGCACAGCAGACTCGATTGATACCAGAAAACAGCAGCAACCCTAAAATCATAACCTAATACCATTTCATTAAAACAGAAACCCTAGTGCTTATTAAAAACGAAAACAAAACTATGTAACCTAAATTCACGTTTCATAAATTGAGTAAAAAAAAACTTTTTGCACATTCTTAACCCAACGGTCATCGAAACACGGCAAAAATAAAAAAAAATCTCAATTTATTTAACGCTACTTTTATTGAAAACTACGGAAAAAGATACGGAAAAAGAAACCTAAACCTAAACTACGAAAAATTTAAAACAGAAAACACTAAAAAAAAAGAAGAAAAAAAACGTGTTGAAATCTTCTGAGCCCAAAATGGAAGGGAAAACAGTGGATTTTGACCTCGAAAACAGCACTGAATGGCCATAGGCCATTCACCATGTCGTCGGCGTCGGAATGAGCTTTCCGAATTGGGGTCCTGCGTTCCAAACGGACACTCGAGCCGAAAGTTACGGGCAAAATACTAACAAGTGCTAAAACGATCCCTTTTATCCAAAAAATTTGACCGCGAAAAACGTGGAGTCAGATGATTCAACCTCAGAACCCTACCTACGAAACCTACCTACGAAAAACAGAAACCCTAGTACATTTATTTAATATGCAAAAGAAAGACAAACCAAGATATCTACCTAAAACAAAAATAAAAAAGCGGTGACAGACAGGCGACGCGGGCCCAAATTCGGCCGGACGTCTGCCTGGAGAAAGAACAGGACGGGCGTCCAACTTACTGGACGCTCGTCTGCCTGGGCAAAACACAAACAGAGACGATCAGATTTGGACGGACGGGCGTCCAATAGCTCGAGACTCCCGTTTACGCTTCAAATCAAGCACATAAACGCCGCTAAACACGAAAACAGTCCAAACAAAACACGAAAACTAAACAAAACCCTAATTGGAACCTAAACACAAACCTATGAAAAATTAATAATCACTAGATAACACAAACTACCTACGAAAAACAAAACAGAACAACTTTAGAAAAATTAATGATGAACTGGACAACCGCACCGATTCCCCGGCAACGGCGCCAAAAACTTGTCACGGATTTTATCTAACAAAACAACAAGTAATAAAATTTATAAATCCGGTATTCCCCAAGTGTAGGGATCGTATAGCGATTAATACCGGAGTCGATCACAGGGAATCGGGGTATCTTGTTCATTAATTTTCCTAAGGTTGTTACTACTAGAACAAAACTAAGAACGATAAAATAAACTGGACAGAGGATTGTCAGTCCAAAGCCAGGAAAGATCGTTGCGAACAAAAGTAAATAAAACTATAACTAGGAAAACAATAAAACTAACGAACATGATAATGACTGAAGCAAATCAACATATAACAACCCATGATCCACCATCCCGCAACCCTTAATTTCCTTTCTAGATTATCTTATGAAGATTTAATCAAAGATGTGATTCACCTCTCAAAAGTATGAATTCCTACTCTCGTAGATAACTCGCATATCAATCTTTTATCTCTCGATCTTAAAGATTAAACCAAGGTGCAAGATTTCTCAATCTAACAATCTAGATATTCTAACCTAATCAACTCTCGTTACTTATAGGTTAAAAAGATCTATTCTTTCCTATGGTGATCTAGTGTTTACACCGATTCTCATCATATGGCAAACATCAATAGCAACCATCTCTCAATATAAATTGCATAACAAATAATCATGGAAAAGAAACAAACTTTAAATTAAACTCACAAAATATCCAAAGGAAGAAATAAAACGCTGCTGAAAAGTTTCTCATGCTGCCCCAAGTTTGATCAGCTTCAAGCCATCCTCATGAATCGAAAGGAAAACGAAATAAAATAAAAACTAATCTAACTAACCTCGGTCGACAGAGCACAAGGCTCTGCCGACCGAGCCTGCCTCTGCTCAGAATTTAGGGTTTTTCTGTGGCTGCAGTCGATTTATGATGTTTTAGGGCTGAGAATGCGCTGCTATTTATAGAAAACTGGTCGGCTGCTGCTTAAGTCGGCCGTGGACGCTCGTCCATTCTTCTGGACTTCCTTCAGACGTCCGTCCAGGCTGCGTCCAAACTCTCTGTATCAAATTTCCTCTCCTGGACGCCAGTCCAATATTCTGGACGCTAGTCCAGACTGGACGGGACTTGGACGCCAGTTCAACTGGATCCAAATTCCAAATCTTCAACTCTATCTCTTTTCTTCTATCCAATTCCATCCTTATCTCTTTTTTCATCCATTAAATCCGACATTTATCTTCATTTAATCATCTTTTGAACCGCAATTATGCATCTACACGTCATCAAAAACATCACAGAGTGTAATAGTATCCAAATAAACATAAAATCATCAATAAAACACATAAATTAACCAATTTTGCGAATAAACCATTTAAAACCTCACTTGCTCAATAAACCATTTAAACGCTTATTTTCTATGCAAATTATACAAATATGGAGGAAATCATTATAAAATATAACGGAATAAATCGTATAAAACCACCCTTAACATTTGTCTTCCGTTTGACATGAATGACACCAGTGACATACCTGTATTTCACTCTGGTTTTTAAAAGGCTTAAGAGAAAATATCTCTTCCGAAAATTAATTGCATTATCGATTAACTAGTTCAACATCCTAGTTACTTTCCACTTTTTAACGAAGTCAATACTAGTCAATTATAAATTTTAAGCAATTTAGTAAGGGATATAATGCTGTAAATAAAATGACATATATTAATTCAAGTTAACACTACTATATTTATTTTAAGAATTGTAAACTAAAATTAAGTCTAATCTACTATTCCAAGGTTTTAACCTCGCATCTCAGTGCCGCCGTAGGGTAGGTCAAAGAGATGACGGTTAAATCGAGACAATCTCATCAATGAATAACTTGTGAGAATCAAACATCCCACGAGAATCGAACATCCCTTTATTCATTGACTATCTTCCTTTTTTAGCCTAGATATTACCAAAAATATCCTTTATGAGTGTGACCTACTATATCGGATCTCTTAAGTACGCCCCGAGTATGCCGTCGTAGGATAGGTCAGTGACCCGACGAGTACCCAGAAATCCCATCCTTTCGGAGACCAAGCCATGAATGTTGATAGGAGTGAACACCATCCGTAGGGGGATGAAATCAAAGCGCCGTGGCGCGCACCCCTCTCTCTCACTTACTTGTATCTATAGTAGAGGCCGTGGGGTTGGTACGTCGCCCCCGCTCCCACTCAATATTTTGGAAGTGGTGGTGGGTTAATTAACCACGTCTTCTTGATGTTAACATAAAAGCTCATCAAATCAAGGATTCCGAATGGTGTCGGTAACGTAGGCAAGCCTACCCGTCCTATTCGTTGGAACATATGTGACAGTCGGACGAAATCGGGTCAAGAGAGCCACATTGAGATAAGAAGGAATCACCCCTCCGCTCGCCGGTGTAGCTTAGTCCTGCCGGACCCCCGTGCATACGTCACACCAGGAGGGTTAAGTCGGTCGAGAGAAGCTCAGTTGACCACCCAACCTATAGGCGAACCATTTTTTTTATCCAAGATTTATTGTTCTTTTACCATCATTCAATCTCGTAGACACTACGAATCGAAAACGTGATCTCGTTTGGGCTTTAAGGCGGTTCACCGAGAACACACACCGAAAGGCTTAACGATTTCATAACCCGTCCTTGGATCTTTAATTAGTTACTAAATTAATTAATCACCACGTATTAATTAAATTTCAACTAATTACACGAGTTTGTATACATGCCTTTTTTAATTACCAAAATTAAAATTCTACATGTATGCAAGGAGTGGATTTATGATATGATGCATGTCATGGCAATTCCGATTTTATGTCTATTTTATGATCAAACACATAAAAAATAAATTGCGGAAAATTTAAACACCGAGATGGATTGTTGGTACCCCCGTATCTAATCTATCCTAGGAAAGCAGTAAATTACATAATCTATGTCTTCGAGTCTTGATCTTCGAATCTTGAACTCGAACCGCCGGATCACGAACCACGAACACCCGAGAGGAGAAAATGCCTTTTTAATTAAATAAATCCAATTTATTATAATTAATCCAAAAAAAAATTTTATTATTATTATTATTATGCTTATGCGGCTGTTACCATAAAAAAAAATTCAAATTTTTTTTTGTTACAATGAGGCGGCTGCATTAAATTATTTTCCAAAAATAATATATTTTATTTTTTTTGTTGTTTTGCCAAACGGCAGTATGAAAAAAAAATAGGTTAAAAAAAAAATTTTACATGCAGAACCATTATTAAACCCTAGCCGCATGCATTTATTTATAAACAGGACTTATAGCGATGCTTTTAAATACGCAGAGAGTCTGTAGCGCTTTTTAATAAAATTTTATCCGCTTCTCCTCGTTCATACCTTGGGTTTCGCCTTGATCTTCAATTTTCCAGCAAGATCTTCATCTTTTCCAGCCCGTATATTCAAAATTATAATAAAAGATGCTACTTTTACATATAAATTTCGAAAATTGACATAAATAAAATACAATTCCTATGCTCAATTGTTACTAAACAAAGGAGCTACAATAGATCTAACGAGTAAACAGTACCAACCCCAATCCATCTCTTCAACCAAGACATTCATAATCATAAAAATAAATAAAACATAAATTTCGGCCCCTATAAATTTTCGGACAAAAAAATCTACATGTTTTCCACTCCTAGATCTAATATTTTATACGTATAAATATAGATCAACCTGTCTCTGATACCATTGTTAGTAATACCATCCGCAACAGAAGCGATTTAAGGATCTAGATCTATAAATTACACGTAATAAAATAACTAGATCTACTCTAGAAGGGGGTTGTAGAACATACCTCTTGGATCTCAAAATCCAAGTTGGAGAACCGCAATAGAAAGAACGAACGAAGGTGTGAAGAGCACCACGATCTTCCGTACGAGTGATCCAAGCAACACCCGGTGGAAGGAAATCCTCGTCTCGAATCCTTCCGATATGCTACCCGGAAAAATCTCCAAGATTTTCCCTTAAATCTCCCCTTGGCCGAAAATCCTTTTCTCCTCTCCAAGAGGTGAATTTCGAATTTTATTGTGTGTCTAAGGCTTGGGAGAACTCTCTTTATATAGGAGAGTAAAACTTAGCCTCCAAGGATTTTATTTTGCAATTAAAATAAATCCATTAAATAAAAATAATCCCATAATATTCTAGAACAAATCTAGAATAATATTTATCTTTATTTCTTTCCATAAATATTTATCCAATAAATATTTTATGCACATGTCTTATTATTTATTGAGAGAACAAATCTCCCAATAATTAATGACAAAATGTGGCCGCACCTTATACCCTAGGTATAAAGGCTTCCACACATTTCACACACTTGGGCCAAGATTATGAAAAATGTCTTTTTCATATATTTAATTATTTAGCCCAACCAATTTAATAGTCCACTAAACAATTAATTCACATATCGTTTTAATAAAGTCCAACAAGAACTAAATTAATATTATTAGGATTCGACGTCCGAGAATAGCTATGCTATATTGTGAGAGGCACGTCGGGGACCATGGACTAATAATCAGTGACTCTCGATAAATCAAATAAATAATTATCTTACGAAATGTAATAATTATATTCGATAAATCAATCACAGAATATGCCACCATAATCCCGTGATCGCACTCCTCCGATTATGAGATTATATTTATCTCCTCATGAGAATAATAATAAGCGTCCATTGATATAATCATTACATATGGATTAATCCTCCATAGACTGTTCATTCTAAATTGGGAAGTTACCGTTAACCCTTTCTAGAACCTCTTATCTTTATTTACCATTAACCCCCTAGTGATCAATTAATTCATACAACTCACTGGTAGCTAATCAGTGTAGTATGAACTCCATGGATTGATCAGTTTCTAGGATTAACAAATAAGGGAACTGTCTATCTACTTCCATAAATGGAAGGAATGGATTCCGTATCTGTGATAACACGTACTACTCACTCAATCCAAAGACAATGCCAAGATGGGGTAATTCGGATCACAGACTCGGTGTAATCCTTAACCGTCAAGTCAAACTCCATAATGCGATTCAAGCGGTTGGATGTGATCACCTCAGATTAAGATATATCCATAAATATGATCATCCATTGATTCGATAAGAATTCTCGATTATGAATTATATCGTGAACTCTAATCAAATCGGTCCAAATTTCATATGATATATCTATCATATATAAATGCCCCATTAGGTTCTCTTAACCGAAAGTCCGGATAAGACAATCACACCTATTGTGTTCTGGGCGCATTAATAGCATGTTAAAGGAGAGACCCGATACTCTCGATTAAGTTCACTATGGGCTAATTGTATTTTAAGTACTTCTTCACTAACTCAATCCTCCCGTGTATATACCATATACTGAGTCAAGTGATTACATAAACGATATACTTTAGGGTTATCTGTAGTGTAAATACTATTGTCACATCGGTGAATATGAGAATAATAAATATGAATAATAATATCATTTCATTTATTAAATAAAACAATTACAAAATTGTCTTTCGGGCATCACACCAAACAGTTCCCTTATTGGTTTTGGTGAGGGCATCCTTGAATTCATGGATCTTCGATTGAGCTTGACTTTTGAATAGTGTTTCTGGGTTCATCCACACTTCATGAGAAGAATTGCATCCCACTACTTCCTGTAGTGCTTGCTCAGTCATAGATCCAAGGAGCCATCCGAAAAGAAGATTGTCAATGGTCAACCATTCATCATAAGCTAGATTTCTGGAAGTGTACTGAGGATATGAAGGTCTGAGAGTGGGTATTGCATACATCTGAGGTACATTTGAACACAGAATGTGGTCTTCTAGCTTGTGGCCATGAATTACTGGTAGAATCGTATACCTCCAGAGCAAGTAGTTGTTTCTATAAAGTTTAACTGTGATATTTTGCGATAAACTTGACCCAAACTGAGGTTTGAGAGGAAGAAGAAAGCTCGGTGTTGTAGAAAAAGGGTTTTGATGAAGGAAGATGGGTGGGAGAGAGGTGAGGAAAAGTGTGATGGAGGTGAGCTGACACCAGTGACCGGAGGATTTACAGAGGATAACACGTCAGTGACTAGTGGATTTATAGAGAATGACATGTGTGGCCGGACTGAAGTAGAGATGGAGGTTTGACCTGTACAAATGTTACCAAAAATGGGCGGAGCTATAGTTATGGCACCGGAAGTGAGCGGTGGAAACCCATCAGGATATGTAACGTTTAACGTCGGAGTAGACCCGACGGAGGAAGGCTTGCCGCAAGTAGTCATGGCCGCCGGTGGCTCTGCTACCAAGAAAGAAAACTAACAATTCAGAAAAGAGAAAATATTCTTCATTGATTTTTTGGAGTGTATCCTACACTCATTTAACATACACAATCTAACAGATAAGCTAGGTGTACCAATAACACTTTGACACCTAATACTACATGTGGTCCAATAGGAAAACAACACATATAGCATACTATCTTGACAACCGGACCATTTATGACTCATTTAGCACTATTAGGCCCGGGGTGTAAGAGTGTTACACCGTACAATTTAAGATCAATCCATTCGTTCATGACCTGAGATTTTGTACATTTTTTAACTCTCGGATCAGGAAGACTCGTTCTACGCTATTTGTGCTGAAACTAAAACGATTAGGCAGCTTACTAAAACTTAAAATTCACATCATATAAAAGTCATTCAAACGACCATCCACATGATGACGTGGTCAATCAGGTTATAATATACTCGACCACCATAAACCAATACTAGCAAGAGGACTAGGCCCATCGTAGTATAGCTATAGTGAATCAAGGTCGATTCCACAGGGAACCAATTGTGGATCATCTTATATACAAACAATTAATTAAACATGTCAAGGACATAGAGGCGGTCTACGACCAACATAAGACAAGAAAAGTAAAGACACGACTCGACACAACGTAATTAACCTCCCCAATTATAGTCTTAATCGTTTGGACCTAGATAATTTATATAATAAATCGAACTTATTAACTCATCAATCCGCTTTGTATCTATCTTAGATTGGCTACGGGAGTCATCCTCTTTAACTTGACTTAGCACCGGTAAGTCACTAAATCACGTGATATTGTTACGTGACTTCGCTTTTTTAGTGCCTCCATCTCATATAACTCACACGCTACGACTCTAAGGATGCCGATATTGACCGTACACCTCGCCCAGGCAACATTCCTATGGTTAGGCGTATTTCCTGAGACGATCACTCAAGCTCTCGTCCCAACTAGCAATTACCAAGTTATAGTCTCATGCTAATCTACGACGACGTATAATCAGTGCATGCAATTCCCAAATATAAACCTACCTAGATAACGCTGAACGTCCGTGAAGAGCAATTCATAAGCCTACCTAAGAGTTTTATATTGGTATTTCCTTTTTACACGTTTTAATTAAACTAAGCGAGTAACGTAGCCATAGCCATACCTACTGAGATAATAAATTCTATTAAGTTAACCTAACCATAAAGACGTGGCTATCTAACGGATGAACAGGGGGCTCGGTCGACCGAATAGCTAAGCTCGGTCGACCGAATGGTCTTTTTCCCCCAAATTACATCCCTGAACGTATCTCTCAGCGTTTCATCATACACAACGGATTAAACAGTAATTCGTAAAGCATTCATATAAACTAACTTAGATACACATTAATTAAACAATGCAGATTCATGAATAAATACTAAGTGTACGACGTAGGTTATGGGATCCTCATAGACAAGGTGTCGCCACATCCCTAACGTCATAGCCTAGATCTACATCATCTAGCTATGATTAATTAACTCAAACGATAAAGCATAATTGGGAGGGATTAATTACTTAAAATAAAAAGAAACAGAAATAAAGGCTTACATAACTTGCAGCCCTTAAACTCTGGAAACCTTCAATCTAAGGTATGCTACATTGTATCAAAATATCAAAGTAGAATTGTATGGAATTATTGAATGGAATTCTAAGGTATTCAAGGTGTATCTTTACAATTTCGTAGCTGCTTGCTTATATAGAGGTTTTTGCCGACTTAGGGTGGTTCTAGAAGATAAGCACGATATAAGCCGGAAACCGCCCCGAAGCTGACACTCGGTCAACCGAGAGTCGACACTGGTCGATCGAAGCTATAGGCTCGGTCGACCGAACCTAACATTTGCACACGTTAATCGTTTTTCTCGTCTATCTTGCTCCCCACTCCACGCTTGCATGTTGATCCGATTAATCTTCCACTTAATGCTCCGATTTCCTTCCTTCATTATCTTGAGATCATTGATTGAACAATATTAATCCTTCCGATTTGTCGTGATCTACAAAATAAACATTTATCGCACAATAAATCGGCGTTTTATAATAAAAACAGCTAAATACCAAATATCATATTAATAATCACTTAACATTAAATAATAAATATAAACGAGTGATTTAATATGAAATATACATTATTAATCTCGATTTAAGGTCAACGTTGATGACTTTCACGGGTATAATTCGACCGTCATCAACTACCCCCCACTTAGACTTTGATCGTCCCGAACAAAGCATCAATAAGTCATTCCTCAAGACAACATTTTCCATGGTCGAATCATACTTACACAAGAAACTCAAGTCAACTCATACTAGTCATGCTCATAAGATATCCATTATTCACTACTGACTATGAATCGAAGTGATGTGTGCATGTGCATTTAGTTTTATATATTCGTAGCAAGATTAGAGTTTATGCCAACTTCGTAATCTCAACCTACCAACCTCAAAGATTCATACTTCTCAAGCCTTTAAATTTTTGAAGCACTAGAGCAATAAGCAAGAGCGTATCTATAGGGTTTTTGGACTTGGAGACCGAGTACTACTCAAAGCCTCTTAAAGAGTTGAATATTCTTTTCATATCTTCATATTTTTCAAATACTATCAATCTCAAGGAAGAAAACTTTTTAAAGTATCCCCCTATCTTAGATCAAATATCGCATTGAATATTACCACAAGCGCAAGGCTACTTTGGTAATGTTATTACAAGCCCAAAGGTTTAACATTTTGTTAAAACACAGTGCACGCTCAAGCTTATTACTCCGCTTTTGTTGGTAAGAATATAAGAATACCTCAGCAGATAGATATCGACACTAGGTAGGCATAACCAATCATCTATGCAATGTACACAATATTTTCAATTTTTTCAATTATTATGATTTGCGCAGGTATACTCGATTCACAGGTTGAGTAATTGAATAATAAATAACTACTCGCAAAAACGGGCATGAATATCCTTAACTTTACTTAACATAAGTATAAAATGATCACGTACTCATGAAACTTGGTTCCTTTCCAATCAATTCTTAGCTAGGAACTCACAATTCTAAGGGTACGAGATAAATAATATGGTATGTATTCAAATTTTTCAATCATGTGCCGTTTCATTCAAATTTCAATCATAACATAACATGGCTAAGTCTCCTACCCCCCACTTAAACATGGCATTGTCCTCAATGACAAAAATAAATGAGAAGTTAAGAAAAAGACTTAGCTCTGGAAACGGCTCTCAAGTAAAGGAAGAACATCGGAGTAAATTTCAGCACGTTGTGGAGAAGCAAGTGAAAACCTGTATAAGCAGACAAACTCCACGAAACCGTTAATAACACCATGTCCATGGAAGTTATAGAATAATGTGGCAGTAATGAGGTATAAATACCTAAAAACAGTTTAAGCCACTTTATTTTATACGACCAATGACAAGAAAAATACTAAATAGAAAGAAAAATAAACAAGCAACGAAAGATGGTGGTCTTCATCTACAACCTCCACCGCTTAAATATTCTTAAAACCGGGTGGAGAAGACAAAGATCGATAAGCATAACCCCATGTGGGAAAACACGAGGGTGACTCGATCGAAAAGGTATTCAATCCAGTATAAAAGAGAAACATGGTAAGGTATAACAGATTGAATGCGACCTATTGGCTAAAGATAAAATCAAATACTTAGCGCAGAAACTTCTCGCTTGCATTGGATATCAACAACTTAGGGAGATGTAGCGACTCCTCGAAATTACTAATAACACAATGTATCAAGTAAAAGTCATAACCGTCATCAACAAGGTCGGATCGGTGTGATAGTTCAGAACAAAACTTATCATCTAGAAATGCCGGAATAGACGGAAAAAATGTGAAATTAAAAACTGCCGGTAGAAAGATAAGTTGTACTTTGATCGAACCAAAAACCTTTAAAATCTAGCTAGGGTCAGAGCTACATTTACCCCAACTAGGATCATGAAAATCAAAATGATAAAAAATAATCATTAAAGCTTAGCAATATTTCAAATTCCGCAACACATAGGTATTATGTAAACAAAATGGAGGTTGAGAGTATGATGGGTTTAGAAAAAGATACACATAAGGATGGGAAGAAAAGATAAAGGATGGGTAAGAAATTGTGTTTATGGGTGGGTTGAAAATTGTTTAAAGGAATGGGGTTGGGTGGGAGAGTGAAACGGATGGAAAGAAAGAGAGATGATGAAAGAATGGTTAGAAATGTGAACTGTTGGGGCAGATTGGTGAGAGGATCGAAAAGTTTGAAGGTGCAAAAATGTAAAGGGAAAGATAAGGATAATTGCAGAATGAATTGCACATCACTTTGGATTTTCACTTGGATCACCTAAAAAGATTTAGAATTTGACCAAGATTGTTCTTGTTCACACCAATCATTCTCTGTTACATTTTCAGTAATTCTCAAGCTCTCTTAATGCTTCCATCTTAAGATTGTTTGCTAAATTTCCTTTTCCTTAGCAATTTCTTGACTCTCCTACAGAACTCTATTTCACGTGGCCTATATTGAGTAAAAAAGTTTTGCACATCCTTAGCCCAATGGCCATCGGAACACGGCAAAATAAAAAACCTTGACATATGTCACGTTACTTTTATTGGACTCAAAGAAAGAAAAACCTAAAATCCTAAAGAGAAATCCTAAGGATTTTAAAGAAGTAGTTCTGAGTTTAAAGTCCTCAGCTCGACTTTCCAAAAATTATCCTTGTCAGTTATCATTCTTGGATCGCCAGACTTTGACCCTCTAAGCACTATTAGAGGTGGCTTTTCGCTTTTTGCGGATTAATACCCTTCCCTTGGTTGTGAGACCTAGGAAACGACATTTATCCATACCATTTATACAAAGCTCTTACCTCGGCTCTCGTTTTAGGAATTAGTGAATTCTAAGAAACTCGGTCAAATTACGGTTTTGGCCTTGACAATAAGATTCAATGAATCAAAGTACTCCGAATAAGGTCGGTTATGTAGGCAAGCCTACGCCGTCTTATTCGTTGGAACATATGTGACAGTTCAGGCCAATCCGTCAAGATAAGCCCCGTTTAGCCCGAAGGCTTATCGGCTATGCTAAGTCTTGTTGAACTGCTGTAACGTACATCACACGTGGAGGGGAGTTGATTGAGCCGAAGCTCGTTTGAACTCGCCCAGCCATGGTTAAACCATTTTCGAACCTATGTACAAAGATTCTTCGATTTCTAAATTGTCACCCAAAGCGTAATCTCGTTTTTGTTTAAGATGGGTTCACCGAGAAGCCATCACCATAAACATCAACGAAAGCCGAAGATTGCGTTCTTTCAAAACTCAACGTCTTCTTTAGATTGTGAATGCTTAAACTACACAATTTGTTGCTCCCATGGCCAGTAGAAGCAATTTCATGCATAGGACCATGAGATTTTAACAGAACTACGAGGAACTCTTTATTCACTGCTTCCTTCAACTACTACATGCTTCCCTACACCCTCTAGATGAGACAGATTTGGGGCAGAACCTCCGGCACTAATAGAATTAATCTTACAAACTAACTCCGGGCTAAGATTCATACTAAGGTTCATGTATAGGCTAACTTATGCTCAAAAAACCACAAGGTAGTAAAACATAAGCAAAAAAAAGGTAGTACCTTGCCTTCAACATTATACCACGAAGAATTTAAGCCTTTAAATTTTTTTTTTCCGGAGCCATCTTGGTGCTTTAAAGGTGTTGCTTCCATTGCTTTTCCCATTGTAGATTCGTAGCTCCACATGTTGTTGGGTTATTTTCTCAGCGCCCTTGAAAAACTATTGACTTGGATTATTGCTTCCCTGGTTTCTGCAAACAAAAGAAAAACAAAATGATGCACCGTGGATCGATTTTAACATGGTTTCCCATGCTGCTATCAGACCTACGGATTAAACATACGGGGATAAACAGACACGCGAAATTCCAGACTCGAAAAACACAATCCAGAAACCGTGTAAACAGAACAGAACAAGACAAATAAATAAATAAAAAAAAATTATAAAATCTTGGTCGACCGAATGAGGTCTCTCGGTCGACCGAAATATTTTTTATTTTTTATTTTTTTTATTTTTAATTATCTGAAATTTTCGCATGAAAGCGCATACAACCGAGAGGACTCAAAACGTAAAACAGACTCTAAAAGCAGAAAACTTGACATGAATAAGAAAATTATTTATATATAAAATTGACCGTTGGTTCCCCGGCAACGGCGCCAAAAACTTGATGACGTGGTCAATCAGGTTATAATATACTCGACCACCATAAACCAATACTAGCAAGAGGACTAGGCCCATCGTAGTATAGCTATAGTGAATCAAGGTCGATCCCACAGGGAACCAATTGTGGATCATCTTATATACAAACAATTAATTAAACATGTCAAGGACATAGAGGCGGTCTACGACCAACATAAGACAAGAAAAGTAAAGACACGACTCGACACAACGTAATTAACCTCCCCAATTATAGTCTTAATCGTTTGGACCTAGATAATTTATATAATAAATCGAACTTATTAATCACAATCCGTTTGTATCTATCTTAGATTGGCTACGGGAGTCATCCTCTTTAACTTGACTTAGCACCGGTAAGTCACTAAATCACTGTGATATTGTTACGTGACTTCGCTTTTTAGTGCCTCCATCTCATATAACTCACACGCTATTTAACTCTAAGGATGCCGATATTGACCGTACACCTCGTCCAGGCAACATTCCTATGGTTAGGCGTACTTCCTAGACGATCACTCAAGCTCTCGTCCAACTAGCAATTACCAAGTTATAGTCTCATGCTAATCTACGACGTACGTATAATCAGGTGCATGCAATTCCTAAATATAAACCTACCTAGATAACGCTGAACGTCCGTGAAGAGCAATTCATAAGCCTACCTAAGAGTTTTATATTGGTATTTCCTTTTTACACGTTTTAATTAAACTAAGCGAGTAACGTAGCCATAGCCATACCTACTGAGATAATAAATTCTATTAAGTTAACCTAACCATAAAGACGTGGCTATCTAACGGATGAACAGGGGGCTCGGTCGACCGAATAGCTAAGCTCGGTCGACCGAATGGTCTTTTTCCCCCAAATTACATCCCTGAACGTATCTCTCAGCGTTTCATCATACACAACGGATTAAACAAGAATTGTGAGTAAAGCATTCATATAAACTAACTTAGATACACATTAATTAAACAATGCAGATTCATGAATAAATACTAAGTGTGCGACGTAGGTTATGGGATCCTCATAGACAAGGTGTCGCCACATCCCTAACGTCATAGCCTAGATCTACATCATCTAGCTATGATTAATTAACTCAAACGATAAAGCATAATTGGGAGGGATTAATTACTTAAAATAAAAAGAAAGCAGAAATAAAGGCTTACATAACTTGCAACCTTAAACTCGAAACCTTCAATCTAAGGTATGCTACATTGTATCAAAATATCAAAGTAGAATTGTATGGAATTATTGAATGGAATTCTAAGGTATTCAAGGTGTATCTTTACAATTTCGTAGTTTGCTTTTATATAGAGGTTTTTGCCGACTTAGGGTGGTTCTAGAAGATAAGCACGATATAAGCCGGAAACCGCCCGAAAGGTTACACTCGGTCAACCGAGAGCTGACACTCGGTCGACCGAAGCTATAGGCTCGGTCGACCGAACCTAACATTTGCACACGTTAATCGTTTTTCTCGTCTATCTTGCTCCCCACTCCACGCTTGCATGTTGATCCGATTAATCTTCCACTTAATGCTCCGATTTCCTTCCTTCATTATCTTGAGATCATTGATTGAACAATATTAATCCTTCCGATTTGTCGTGATCTACAAAATAAACATTTATCGCACAATAAATCGGCGTTTTATAATAAAAACAGCTAAATACCAAATATCATATTAATAATCACTTAACATTAAATAATAAATATAAACGAGTGATTTAATATGAAATATACATTATTAATCTCGATTTAAGGTCAACGTTGATGACTTTCACGGGTATAATTCGACCGTCATCACCACATTCCAACCTTATTTAAAATATTTCAAACATACATAAACTTAAAGATGGAGAACACTTAAACAAAGGAACTAAAAGACTACAAAATTAACCAGCTCATCATTGTATATCATTAACACTACCCTTAGATCATGGAATTTCACATAGTAGATGAAGACATCTTGATACCATGAATAGTTCCACTGGCACACATGGATGAGGTAACACTGCACTTATAGGATTAACTTATAAAAGTCCTTCTAGAACTTGAACAGGAAGACTAGCAGGAACAGACAGACCAGAAGCTACACAGTCCCTATTGCAGATTTTTCTCACCTTGTTTAGGAGGTGTGCTGCTCATCAGCTAAGATGTAAAATAAGGGGGTCCATAGGGAAACATGACATCCAAGGGAAATCCTACATGTTACCGGGAACACAACAGAATTCATATATACTCTTTAGCAAACAATAAATGCATCAACATACTAACATGTAACCATATACTCATATAAGAGAAAGTATGACATGCTTTAGCAACTGCTTTAACATATAACATGCTATGCTATGTTTATCAGCATAGCATTCAGCTGGAAATTCAGCTTAGAGTTTGACATATTGTTGTGTATAGTGTGCTGAATCCATCTCATCTAATTAAAGAGTGATAAAGTGTTCTGTAATTGTGCTGTATCGCTGAATTTTTATATGTGTAAATTTGGACTTGAACACTCTTTTTAGTTTTGTAATAATCTGAACTTTTCTGTAAAGTTTTAACAATTTCTCTCCGCATGTAATTTGTACTCGAATTGGTTGATACACTTTGTAATAGACATCAGCCTTGTTATTTTGGGTATAATCTGATTTTGTGTTAAAACTTGAGATGTTCCTGTTGAAATGGTGTCCTAAACTCAATCGGGTTGGACCGGATCCGACCGGTCGGGTCGATTACAGTTTATTCAGTTCATGTAATAACTTTATTATGATTAATAAAAGCACTTTTGTTATTATATATCTTGTTAACCTTCATGTGTATGTATAGTAACGTCCCTGGTGTCAAACTGTGATAGAGAAACCATGATACTGATTATGGTTGATGAGATCTCTATTCACTATAATAACTTTGATACTTAAATGTCTCTAGTCGTATGTACTATCAAACGGGGCTTTGATGGAATGATTAGACTAGCACGAATTGGGTTTCTTCTATCTTATTAAAGATAGGGAAAGATCTCGTTTATCTAAGTGTAGAGACGCTTGCACTGTACGTGGACGTGTATTAGAGAATGCATACATCAGACTGACCCCACTTACATTAAGTGTCGCAGTATGTGGCAGTTGTGTAATTATCCTGAGACCGGAGTCTTCATGGCATCACGGTGTGGATTGTCATGCTTTGACACTATTGAGCTTTCTCGTAGACATGGGGCGATCATGCGGTAGTGATTGGGTGTGATATAGAAGCATGCGTAGGTTATATGTTAGTTCATCCGGGAATCGCGTATCCTATGATTAGGAGTGAATATCCGAAATGGCCTTCTTAAAAGGAATGTCTAGCTCTCGTGAATCTTTGCACAGTGGGAGTAAATGAGTTATTCCGAGAGAGCATGATATCCAGATTATAAAATACGATCTTTAATGTACTGACACTCGAGATGCGATCGTACAGATATTATTACAGTGATAGGATTTTATTTACACGGTAACTGTTTGGTAGTAGTCATTGCTTTTGACTCTTCCGATGATTGGGGGTCACGATGTGTTGCTAGACGCTATCCCGTGATCGTTAGGTATGAAGGGCATTTTCATAATTTGCACTTTGTGTCTACGGCCAACATATTCGGAAGCCTATCGGGTCACACACATAAGAACATCTAGCCGGATTAAAATGCGGTTATAGTGATAACCAAATAAGGAAAGTTTACCTCGACTATAAAGTGTTATAGTGATTAAATTAATATGACGGTATTTATTTATTACGAATAAATTAAATACAAGATATTAATTATATTGATTAATTAAAGAATATTCCGGAAGCCAATTAATTGGAACATGGGGCGCAGTACATAGTGTATAAGATACACTTGGATTGTGCAATTTAATTAATAAGATTACCATATATTAATATTGGATATTAATTGATTTTGGGAAAATAGATTTATGGTAATAAGTTAAAGATATTCAATATTAGATATTGACAATATCTTAGAAGTATTTAATATAAGATATTAAATTTAAAAAGATAAATCAATCAAAGTGATTTTCCTTATTTATTAGGAAAATGTTTTCTTTCTCATCAATCTACTACAAACTTACTGGGGTGCCACTTTCTACTATAAAAGAAAGGGGTTGGCTAGCTCTTTTGCACATCACAATTCCAAGAGTTCATAATTCTTGTGAAAAATAGAGAGCTTCTTTTAGAGAGTTTTAGAGAGAGAGAAAAGGCCGGTCTAGCAACCGGATTTTTCTAGTAGCAATCCAAGAATGATTCCGGCGAGGAGTTTGTGTAGATATCGATAGAGGCTGGACACGTGAACAGGTCGCGCGCACTAATACTCTCCTTTGGCGGTCAAAGCGTCGATGTTTTAGATCTGTCAAGGTAATCACCGTCAACTACTTAACATGTTTATTGTATTAAACGATGTCGATCTTGGGATCGGAAATCAAATTTTAAATTCCACTGCGTTGAACAAGTTAATTTCCTAATAGTGGTATCGGAGTGAATTTCGAACTTAAGCAATAAGCACTAATTAAATTGCATAGTAATTAATCGATAGATGCAAGATCTAGATTCGGGAAACGAGATAAACAATATATATATATATATATATATATATATATATATATATATATATATATAAATTGGGTAGGGAGCTCGGCCGATCGGCGGCGGCCCCTCACCGTCTGACCGCCGCCGCTGCCGCCCAAGGGTGCTGCCGGCGGCCGGTGTTGCATGGAGGATCCCGATTCGTTTTTCGTTTTGTGATATTTATTGTGTATGATATCTCATTTGTTTAGTTGTTTCATATGGCTGACTAATGGTTTAAATAGTTTGGGCAATTGGGATGCCAATGGCATTAAATAAAATAGGCCCTTTCCAAACTTATTTGGGAAAGGCCTAGGCCCATTCAAAATATTTGATTTTAAAATAGGCCTAGGCCTAGGCTCTTTTCAAAATTTTTATTTTGGAAAGGGCCAAAGGACATGACTTTTGGTTTTGGATACCAAAGGCATCCTTTTGATTAAGAATTAAAAGGAAGAAACTAAAAGTGACCTAATTTTAATTTTGATTTAAATTCGAATAGTTTTTATTAATTAAAATTAAATTAGAAATCGATTAAAATTAATAGTTAATTTTATTTTGAATGAAGTCATTTATTTAATTAAATATTGATTGATTATTTGATTTGATAAGACGCAAGTAGTTAAATTTTAAAATTGACTTTTTCATAAGATGTTAATGTATGGATTGGATGTTGTATATATGATGTGATTATATGGACCCCGATTGATCATGGACTCAACCGATAGGATAGATGTGCGTGGTTTACTTTATGTTGGTTTTTCAAATTTTCCTAGGCCGTTATGAAGAAGTGACCTAGTTTACTTTCTGCATTTATCCCATTCCCGTTAGCTCCCCCTCCCCTTCCTCCCCCCCCCCCCCGTGTGCGGCGGTGTATTAATTTATTAGATAGATTATTATGTAACAAGAATTGAGCAGAAGATGGAGGCCAAAGAGACATAAATATTCCATTGGTGATGGCGCATTAAAGATCTTATTGGCGGTTGTAGTTACCCTTAGATTGTGACCCGCGGTTTCGTCATTTTGTATTCAAAACCGCACCTAGGAAAAGTCAATGACATACCGGTTATTTTGTGCGCGGAATGGTGTATGTTTTTCTTTATTTTGATAACATAGAAATATGCACTTTTAGATGAGACCATAATTCAATTAAAAATTAATTAAGTGATTTATTTAATAAATTATTCCCACGACAAAAATTGAGTTAAAATTTTCTCCCGATATTATAATGACGGTGAAGAACCCTTGTTAGGATCCAACTGACCGGCCCACGTCGGGAGTTGACCTACCTTGGGCATATCGTTAATATAGAGATATGAGATCTCATGAATATTTGGGTTACGACTCGACTAAGAATCTTGTAGTGATTGGCCCACGTCAGGACCACTTGATTTTAGACAAGGTGTTGGCTGTCACATATAGATGTGAACTGTCAAGGTTGACTAGTCAACCAATGGAAGTCAAATAAGATTCGACTGGTAAGTGTACCCACCTTTCGAAATTGACTTGGTCGATCGGCCCACGACGGGGATCAAGTCAACTAGATTGGATTCCATCCACTAAAGAATTGATTAAATTCTTGAATGCCAATTGGGAATAGTTGGCTAGTGGGAACAAAACCTAACTAAAATTTTAAAGTGCAATTTTATGGTTTTGTATGCATGAAGTATTACTTATACTATCTTTACTTTATTGTTCTAGAAATGTCGAACAAATTGAACCTTCGTTTTATCATTGAAAACAAACTTGATGAATCAAACTTTCTCGACTGGGAAAGAAATATCAAAATAGATTTGAGACATGAAGGCATTGGCTATGTCATGGACACACCCTTAACAAAGGATCCCGAAGATGCTACGAATGAGGAATTGGTTAAAAAGCATGCCAAGCACTGTTCTGACAGTAATGAGGCTACTTGCATCATGCTTGCTTCTTTGACACCAGAACTTCAAAAACAACATGAGTCTATGTTAATTTTCTCATACCATTATGGCCCTCCTGAAGGAGCTCTATGCTTCTCAGTCTCGCACTGAGAGGTACGAGGTCTCGACGGCACTGTTTCGTAGCATAATGGCTCCGGGTTCTTTGGTTGAGTCGCATGTGCTTAAGATGATCGGTTATGTATAGAGGCTTGAGAAGCTTGGTCATAATATGGAGCGTGAGTTGAGTATTGACTTGATTCTGCAATCTCTACCGGAATCTTACTCGCATTTTGTGATGAACTATCACATAAACAAGACTAATTGCTCACTCGCGGACTTAATGAACATGCTCAAAACTGCTGGCAAGGGTAAGCAAGTGTTGCTCGTGACTTCTTCCAAGGGCAAGAAAAAGGTCCAAAAGAAGACCAAGAAGGCGAAGGAGGCTCCTAAGCCGCATCCTAAGATAGCCAAAGACAAATCCAAGGATGCTTGCTTTCATTATGGCCAGACTGGTCATTGGAGGAGACACTGCAAGGCTTTCTTGAGCACCAAGAAAAACAAGCATAATGATGCTTCAACTTCAGGTATGTTTATGATTGAGATCAATATTTCTTCTTCTAACTCTAACCACTGGGTATTAGATACTGGATGTGGTTCTCATATTTGTACGGATATCCAGGGACTAAGAATGACTAAAGATCTGAGGAAAGGAGAAGTGGACATGCGCATTGGGAATGGAGCAAACATTGTTGCCCTAGCCATAGGAGTTTATTTTTCTTTCATTGCCCAGTGGGCTAGTACCAGAAATGAATCACTGTTATTTTGTTCCTGCTCTTAAGAAGAGCATTATTTCTATTTCTGCATTGGATGTTGAATGATTTTCTTTTACGTTTAAGAATAAATGTTGTTCTCTTTCACGTGATGGAATATTTTATGGTACTGGCAAACTTGACAATGGTCTCTACCTATTTGATATGAATGTTGATGTGCTTAATATAAACAATAAGAAAGCTAAGAAATGTGACTTGATGTGTGATTTTCACTTTAATCACTAAATCCTACCGCAAGCGCACGGCTTATCGAGTAGTACTTAGGATGTCGATCCCACAAGGACTTGGGACAATCACCGAATAGTTATCAATTCATATTATCTAAACTAATCAAATTTTGGTGTTTTAAGATATAAGATAACTAAAAACTAAGGTCCTATTTAAAACTCAACACAAGTCCAAGAAAATGCTAGAAATCAAGTTGGAAGAACTTCTAGGACGTCGGATTACCACGGTAACAAATATATGACTTTTACAACGACCTTTCCATTTACTATGAATTTTTACTTATGTTGACGAATAATCAAAAGTGATTAACAATATTCTTTCAAACTACTATTAATCGTGCCTAAATTAATATTAAATCCGATTTCTCGCTCATTAACTTAATCTAGACCCGTTAAAACATCATTATTCATATTGCCACAAGAAATTTCAATTAACTTTCGCTCTCATGAATTTTCTTGATTGAAATTAGGGTTCTAACCTATCAACTAAACTTCACCTTTCAGTACATCACCTAATTGATAATAAATTCTTCATATAAACCTATGGAAATTCATCTTACGATCCATCAATTAATAAATTCATACGAAATAGCAAAAAATCACGCCTAATGGAATTTCTTCGTTCTTGAGCCCTAAGCAAAAAATCTTGTTCTTCAAAAGTTGAGGGAAAATAATAGATGGGATTGGGAGTGCAAATCACGCCTAATGGAATGATATTGGCGTGTGTGATGCTTTTTTTTCAATTTAAGGAAATTATTTTAGGATAAATAGGAATTTTCCTTAATTCAAATTGTGTAATTTATCTCCTAAAATAAAATTCCCTAAAAATATGCGTGTAAATCCATCCAAATTTGCGCCATCGAGATGAAAATTACGTTTGAAGTTGTGTCCACCAATCAGAACATTTCGTTGGCCTGTAGAAAATCTAGATAGTTTCTGCATTTTTTCACACCCTGTTCCATTCTTCCACACCTTGGTGTGATTCTTCTTGCCTTCATGATTTTGACTCCTTTTTAGCTCGTTTTCATTGCCTTTTATGCTCGGATTCATCATATCTGCAAAATATCAAAGCCACTGCAGTAATCTAGTCCAAAAAGGCAATTTATCATATGAATATCACAAAATAGGCATTAAAACCGGCCAAAACGATCTAGGAATAATCACTTATGCGGACTTATCATGACTTGAATGAATCCTACTTGTGGCATTGTAGACTTGGCGATATTAATAAGAATCGCATTTCCATGCTCCATAAAAATGGAATGTTGGATCAATTCGATTACGAATCATTTGATACATGCGAAGCTTGTTTACTTGGTAAGATGACAAAATCACCATTTAGTGGCAGAGGGATCAGATCCGACAAATTGCTTGAGCTCATACATACAGATGTATGCGGCCCAATGTCAATTAAAGCCAAAGGAGGATACTCATCTTTCATCACCTTCACTGATGACCATTCTCGATATGGTTATGTATACTTAATGAAGTATAAGTCTGAAGCCTTTAGAAAGTTCCAGGAATTCAGAAGTGAAGTGGAGAAGCAACAAGGTAGAGAAATCAAAACACTTCGTTCCGATCGAGGTGCAGAATACCTTGATAGAGAGTTTCAAGATTACTTGAAAGAGAATGGAATTCTATCTGAATGGACTCCACCTGGAATGCCTCAGATGAATGGTGTGTCTGAGAGGAGGAATCGCACTTTTCTAGACATGGTGCAATCCATTATGAGCTACGCAGTTCTTCCAAAATCGTTTTGGGGGTATGCGCTAGAAATAGAATCTTACACACTTAACCGAGTTCCATCAAAGACGGTTGATTCTACTCCATATGAGGTATGGGCTAAGAAGAAACCAAATCTGGGATATCTTAAACCTTGGGTTTGTTTAACTTATATGAAGTGGATGATGCCTGATAAATGAGTAGCCAGATCAGACAAATGTCTGTTTGTGGGATACCCTAGAGAAACTAGAGGATACCAATTTTACCATCCAGGAGAACAAAGGTGTTTGTCTCCAGGACTGGCCACTTTCTAGAGAAAGAGTTTATTCTGGATAGGGTCAGTGGGAGTAAGATTGATCTTGATGAAATTCAAGAAACACTTGCGGACAACAGTCAGTTGATGGAAGTGGAGAATGCACCACATACAGATGAGGTGTAAACACCTGCTCCAAAAACACACACACCTCGAAGATCCACTAGGGAAGGTCATGAACCCAAAAGGTACACCGGCGTATATCTCATGGAAGATGAGGACCCTAAAACTTATGAGGAGGTGTTGATGAGGCATGACAAAAAAAATGGCTAGAAGCCATGAATTCTGAAATGGAATCCATGAAGGACAACCAAGTTTGGAACTTGGTTGATCCACCTATAGGAATAGTTGCAATAGGGTGCAAATGGGTCTTTAAGAGAAAGACCGACATGGATGGTAATGTAGTTACCTACAGGCAAGGTTGGTGGCAAAGGGTTATAGGCAAAGACAAGGAGTTGGCTATGATGAAACCTTTTCGCCAGTAGCTATGCTAAAGTCCATTAGAATTCTGCTTTCTATTGTAGCATACCATGATTATGAGATCTAGTACATGGATGTGAAAACTGCTTTCCTTATTGGAAATCTATCTGAGGAAGTGTACATGACTCAACCTGAGGGTTTCGCGACTGATGATGCTAGGATGGTGTGCAAGTTGCAAAGATTCATATATGGGTTGAAGAAGGCTTCTCGGAGTTGGAACATTCATTTTGATGAGACAATCAAACAGTTTGATTTCATCAAGAATGAAGATGAGCCGTGTGTTTACAAGAAGGTTAGTGGGAGTGCCGTCGTTTTCTTAGTACTTTATGTGGATGACATATTGCTCATAAGGAATGATATTCCTATGTTACAGCCGGTTAAAGTTTGGTTATCCGGGGACTTCTCCATGAAGGACTTGGGAGAAGCATCCTATATTCTAAGAATCAAGATCTATAGAGATACATCAAAGAGGTTGCTTGGTCTGTCACAATCCACCTACATAGACAAGATGCTGAAGAGATTCAGCATGGAGTAGTCCAAGAGAGGACTATTTCCCATGTCACATGAGGTCTACATGTCGAAGGAAATGTCCCCCAAGACAGAGGAGGAGAGGGCGCAAATGAGTAGGATCCCTTATGCCTCGACTATTGGGTCCATCATGTACGCCATGTTGTGCACAAGACTGGATGTCTCATACCCTCTATGTATGACTAGTAGGTACCAGGAAAATCAAGGTGATGGTCACTGGATTGCTGTCAAGAATATTCTCAAGTACATGAGACGTACTAAGATATGTTCCTAGTTTTCGGGGAAAATGATTTGGTATTACGAGGTTACAGAGATTCCAATTTTCAAACTGAGAAAGATGACTTAAATTCACAGTTTGGATTTGTTTTCACGCTTAACGGTGGAGCAGTGAGCTGGAAGAGTTCCAAGCAGGAGACTACTACAGACTCTACAATGGAAGCCGAGTATATAGCAGCCTCAGAGGCGGTGAAGAAAGCAATTTGGATGAAGAAGTTCATTACTGAACTTGGTGTGTTTTCCTCTATTGAAGGTACAGTCCCACTGTACTGTGATAACAATGGGGCAATTGCTCAGTCAAAGGAACCAAGGTCTCGTCAGAAGTCCAAACATGTGCTATGGCGTTATCACTTGATTAGAGAGATAGTAGATAAAAGAGATGTAAAGACAGAGAAAGTCCACATGGATGATAACATAGCTGATCCGTTAACGAAGGCATTGTCACAGGCAAAGCATGAGAAACATGTTCATATGCATGGGCTTAGGCATATGGGTTATTGGCTTTAGGCCAAGTGAGTGATTGTTGAAATGGTGTCCTAAACCCAATAGGGTTGGACCGGACCCGACCGGGTCGGGTCGATTACAATCTATGTAGTTCATGTAATAACTTTATTATGATTAATAAAAACACTTTTGTTATTATATATCTTGTAAATCTTCATGCGTATATGTAGTAACGTCCCTGGTGTCAAACTGTGATAGAGAAACCATGATACTGATTATGGTTGATGAGAACACTATTTACTTTAATAAGTTTGACACTTAAATGTCTCTAGTCGTATGTACAATCAAACGAGGCATTGATGGAATGATTAGACTAGCACGTATTGGATGTCTTCTATCTTATTGAAGATAGGGAGAGATCTCGTCTATCTAAGTGAAGAGACGCTTGGACTGTACGTGGACATGTTTTAATGAATGCGTACGTCAGACTGACCTGCTTACATTAAGAGTCACAGTATGTGACAGTTGTGTAATTATCCTGACATCACAGTATATCAGACATCACGTCAATTCTGAAGAAAAACACAGAGACAGATGACGCAGAAGAAAAAGGAAGAGGGGGAATAAAAGGAATAGAAACTTCAATCGCGAAGCCAAACAGTTGACCATTTGCACAGATGACAATAGAAGAAATTGATCACTCAGAGAAGGCGATCGTTTCCATACTCTTTGTTTTATAAACAGTAAGCTTTTGCCTTAGCCCTAAAATCTGAATCTTGATCATTTCGGGGAAAAGTCTGAGCTTTAATTGTGTAGAGGGTGGTATTAATCATTTTGTTCCCTTTATGAATGGTAGATTGTGCGTAAAGGTTGTGGAACCAAAGGATTCAAGCTTTTGTTTTCAAGTTGGATTCGCTTTTAAATTGCTAAAAGGTAGGGGTGTTATAAAATGGTGTTTGAGTGTGTTTCATACTGATAAAATTGCAGGTTTTGAGGTGAAATAAGTTTGGAAACGATTGGAACGAGTTATGGGATCGAAACGGACTAATTTCAAGCTTCAGCCAACAATGCGGGTGCATTTGATGCAATGCGTGCGCATTGGCAGACCAGAAACTTGGAATTTGGTCATGTTCGATCAATGCATGAGCATTGAAGGTGACGCGTGCGCATTGCACACCAAAACAAGAACAGGTTGCTCCAGAATGACCAATGCGTGCGCATTGCAGTAGCAGAATGCTTAAGTTAGTTTAAGAGTGGGTAATGCGTGCGCACTAAAGGGGAATGCATGAGCATTAACCCAGTATTCCTTTTTTGATGATTTTTTAATGTCTTAAATGTTGTGAATGCCTTTGAGGGATTTCCATGTTACTTTACAATGTCTGACATCGAATTCTGGCAGCCTTGGCTTAGCACCACAACACAGACCCTCTGCGGGAGAAGGTGGGTGCACCGGAAGGTTTTGTTTAGACCTTGTAGAATATTGACTTATTAGTCATTGATCATTTTACGACGTGTTAGGCAGCGTAACTAGATGTATAGGACTAGAAGTCCCTAAGGAGAATGAACCGGGTGGTTAGAACTTAACTCGTAAATACATACATGGCTGTCTAAAAGCTAAAACGTCAATATCATTTGGTAAGACACGTTTCTAAATCGAAGCATGGGACACTTACAGCCCACTGGCCTTGAGACTAGTGGGCAAAGCATAACTCCCACTAGAGACCTACGTCCATGCCCCTAGAGAGGTGCTTAATATGTCTCGGTGCATTCTCACCATGCACAGTGTCCTCTAGTATTGATGTAACAAACCTTATTTGTGTGAGGATGTACGTACTAGGGAGCTAGTAGAGGGTGAGTGAGTGATAACACTCTAAATGCACCATTAAATTAACCCTTATTTACCCCAAATTATGCTCTAGAGAATGAAGATAGGTCAATTATTGTGAAGGAATATATGTTAAACACTATGTGCATGTTTCTAAGGTTAAAATTATGCATCTATGTTATTATCCCAAAGATTTGGTAATGTTTTGCCTAGTTTTATGTATTTTTTAGCATGTATCAAATCTGGAGCACTTAAGGACGGATCTGGGTAAATGAAAGAATGTTGGGCCGTGTGAAGTAAGTCCAAGAAGAGATCTGCCAGAGAAAAAGAAGAAAAATAGGCTCGGTTTACCATGGGCTAGGCCCGATGAACCGAGGGTCTTAGGGAACATGAAACTGAATCTGCTGCATCTACTAGGTCGGTTAGGGTTTCTTTGAGTCATAAGTTGGCCAATGTATCTATATAAGGCCGCATTTACTGATTATTACATAGGTCATCATTATGTTACAAAATTATTGTTATTTCATTATACAATTTTGTTGCAATAAAGTTCTTTTAAGCTTTTGGAGGTTATTTTCTGGTTTCCTTCCCTTGCTTGGCATCTCTAGCTTGAGTGGATCAAGCTAGATCTCCATTTTTGAAGGTATGAAGCTTTGAATGTTACTTTATGTCTTTAATATGGTAGATCTACTTGTATTTACGTGTTTTAGTTGATCTGCATGTTTAACAACCCCATAATTTACTTGAATTAATCAAAATTGAGCAATGTAGATCCAGAAATAGGAAAAGCCGCCCCCGGTAAACCGGCGGTCTATACCGATTTACCGAGGCAAAATTTAGAAAACCTAAATCTAGAGGTTCAGCGTCAGCTATGTTGATCGACAGAATAAATTCAAATGAGTAATATGTCTGGACAATCAAGTATTCGTAATTCGTAAATTAACATGAAGAACTATTAGTTAAGTGTTAATTAGGATGTTGTCTTAATGGACCCTAGGAACATGCTAATCAGTGTCGATAGCTGCCTAGGCGCGTTAGCGGTATGGGTTAGTGCCCAATACTGGAAATTCTAGTTCTTCATGCGTATGGGCTTTTACGGACCAATTATGGAGGGTAGTTGGCGTATAGATTATCTACTACCATGGTCGGAGTAGATAGGGTTAAGAATTGCACCCGAAGCTTAACACGGAATTAAAAGCTTGATTAGTTTAAGAAAATTATGTGGGGAAGTAAACATAAGGATTAACTGAACCAAGTTAGTAGATAGAAGGGAATGAATACCACGTTTCTTTTATGTTCATTGTTGGTAAACAACGACCACTTAAGTCATCTTGATTAGATTAGAATTGTTTACACTTAAGTTGCATTGTCTATGTGGGATCAACCTTGATTCGCCCTTGATATAATACGATTGACCTAGTACTCTTGCTAGTAAAATCGACGTAAGGCCCGCAACGAGATCAAGTTTTTGGCACCGTTGCCGGGGACAATTTTCAACTTTAAGAATAAACAATTTTTAATTATAATTAAGAAGTTGTCATTTTTGTTAAAATTTATTTTCTTTTTGAGTCTTGTGTCGTCTGATCGCGTGTAAGTCACTAGCGTCGATATTACTAGCAAGAATACTAGGTACATCATAGTATAGTAAATGCGAGTCACGGTTGATCCCACAGAGACAATGCAACTTTAATTACAAACGATTCTAACCTAATTAAGAAGGCACATATAGGCGGTCATTGACCAACAATATAGAAAGCCTGCAATAAGTTAGAATTCTCCGTATAAGTCTTTACTTAGAGTCTGACATGTTTTATAAGTTTATTCAGACAAGTATTGTACTAGTTGGTAGGATGGCAAAGTAAAACATAATCATGGCAAAGTAAAACAGATATCCGGCAGAGTGAAGCCAACCAAGTACCAGCAGAGAAGCATGAAGACATTATGTGCTGACTTATAACCATGGAAGTATGTGATGACCTTGGATAAGTCTAAGTTAAAATTCAAATGATGAAATACATTGTCAAATATGGTGTACACTGATCTCACCCAAATCAAGGATCAGTGAACTACAAGAAGTACCTGGAAGATCAAAGAAAATAACAATGTAGTAAACCAGCAGAGTAAACTGACTATCGGCTGAGTAAAGACAGTGCAGTGAAGGAAGAACCAAACAGCCAAGTCAGAAAGATCACTTAACCATTCAGGGAACGGCCAAATAAACTTTACTTGTTCAGATTTCAAGAGAAAAGGATCAAGCATTAAGTGCATAATCAATTGAGGATCAATCAAGGACGGATTTTCTGATAGACGTTTGAAGAATTCTGATCACTGAAATCAAGGAGAATATAATTAAGGGGAATCAAAAATTAAATCAAGGATCATTCTCCACATTAAATAGCCAATGGATGGAAATTCAAATCGAGGATACTCAAGGCTATAAATAGAAGGCATTGACAGAAAAGAAATAACGATTGAATCTGATAAGAAACAAGCAGAAACTCTGTCAAAGTGCAAAGCCTTCTATCTGTACTTAAAGGCAACATCTAGAGATCAACTCAGCAATCAGAACTTTAATTCCATATCATGCTCTGAGATTGATCAACAAATCTGTGAATTCGATTCACATCAACTGAGGCAATTGAATCAGAGGAATCTGAGAAGGAGTTGCAGCCTTTGTGATAGCTGTTGAAAGATTTGTTCTCAAGGAGCAATGATAGAGACTGAGTCACTGAAGCTTTTGAAGCCAGGGAGTGATAGTCTTGCAGATTGTGAATCTTGTGTAGTCAAGGACAATCATGCTATTGTATCTGTGAAAACAATAGTGAATTCCTTCAATCATCACAGGAGAAGAGTGGATTAAGGGATTACACCACCCTGAACCACTATAAACCTTTGTGTCTATTTACTTTCAGCAATTTACCTTACAGTACTTTATTTTATTACATACTCTATATCTGTGATTGAATCTGCTTTGAACAACATTTAAAGAATGGACTTATTCGCTGCCCAAAAGCTTTTAAATATAAGAAATGTTTTTGAAACTCCACTATAGTCATTCACCCCCCCCCCCTCTCTGACTATAGTTTTACACTTCTCTAGGACCAACAATATCCATCAGTAACGCATTAACACTATTCACATCAAGAGCCAATGTGTGTGTGCAATAACTTTCACAACCGCTTAGTAATGCAGACAATCTCACATTACGTCAACCTGTAGTGGAACTAACCAGTCTCAAACATGCTTTTTATTAATCAAATTAGCTGGCAAGCCGGATCAAGAACCAAGTATTACTTTTAGGCTCACGTTTATCGGTCTATGCTAAAGTCGTGCGTCTTACGCTCCATCGACTAAATTTTTTACAAAGAGAATATAGATGTATATATTTCAATGCACTTCTCTTTCTTGGTGGGTGGACTCTCATTGATTTATCTATCCTCGCGGTCTCACTCTTGATAAACTACCGAATCCGAAATTCCTTTGCCTTTATAAGCATTGGTGAAACATAATTCGGGATTAAGCCAGGGTCAACTCTAGTCAAGGCAATATGCTATTGACTACATACCAAAGAAAGTGAGTTATACGTGCTTAAAATGGTGTCTCATAACAGCATATGCGCTTAATACGCCACTACTTCAGAAGTGGGCACTTACTCTTACTTGTACATCGTGGAACAAATATGAAGTCAAACTAAAAATGATCAAAGATATCATCTTTTTTCAAAATTCTGTCGAAACGAATCCAAGTCTAAATGGTGAACAGTGCATCAAAAAGAATCTAGATAATCACATAATTCACGGAATATAATGCTAAGAAGCTAAGTGACGTCCCTTACCCCCCCCACACTTAATCGAAACATTGTCCTCAATGTGTAAGATGGAAAAGTTAAAATAAAAAAGAACTTAGCATCATTAAGGGTGGAGCCAAAGATGAATTGGAGCATCTTGTACTGCATCGGGCTATTGTAAGTACTCTTCGAATAAACGAAGAAGAATAGTGATGACAAGAAATCGTATAATAAAATTGCGGCAATAAAAGAGAAAATAAATAACTTCAAACAATTTAAGCCGACAAAATCATTATACTAATAAAATTCCGCTACATCAACTAGATAGGAAAGAAAAATAAAAATAAGAAAATGAAAATAACAACAAAGAAAATAAAGAAACACTAGTCCTCATCAAAATAATCCTCTCAGTCATCTCTAGGCTCAAAGCCGGGAGGTGGTGCAGAACTCGAGGCAACAGCGGCAGGAGAGGATGCTCCGTGACGTGGGGTAGTCCTAGGTGGTCGGGTCGATGGAGGAATGCCAAAGAAGTCTATAATCCTATCCATTTTGCGATGCAGACTCGCAATCTCTCTAGAATGCTCCTTCAACACAGCTCTCTGAGTTTGAGGTGCACCGAGCACCGAAGTACGCTCCCTCTCAGCTCTCTGACCAAACATTCTTGGTACGCATTGAACCGACTTCGAATTGATCATTGGTTCAGGTTCTTCCCAATCGTCACTGACGAGAACTTTGACCTCGTCCTCCAGAGCAAACATGTCAATCATCGGCCCATATGGCAACTGCTCTCACTCAGACGTAGCTGCAATCTCATGAATGCGGCTATGCATCAGTAGACCGATGTTGACTGGAAATCCCTGCTCCAGATAGAGCATCAACTCCGCCCTCTTAGTTGTGACAGAGACCGTATTCTTGGTCGGTAGAAGGCGGGCACAAACAAATCGGTTGACCATATTCCGATCCCAAGATAATTCAGTCTCCAGGAAGATGGCGGGGGCTCCTATAGGGTTGCGCTTCCATTTCACCCCAAAGTAATCAGCTATCATATCCATCCTCTCTAGATCTTCAACATTGGTTAAGGATGTGTAATCGTTTGGGCCCACCGGTGGATTGCGAACCCCATAATACTCGTTGATCTGCTCAATCAAAAAATCAACCTTAACTACATGGACCATCGCAAATGTAGCTCCTGGGTTATGTGAAAGATAAGCATAAAATTCTCTTACCACCGTGGCGTTGAACCACTTCGGTGCCTCAGCCATGTCCAAAATGTCTTGTACTTGTAGGGCTCGTGGCAAGATCGAACCGCAATCGTCCAACTCTACTACTCATTCTCAGACAACCGGTCTTCCGTTCCAATGCCCTCGGAATGATTCATAGATCTCAAGAGAATGAAATTTCTCAACCCCGTCTATCAAGGGGTTAGCATCTCCATAAACATACTGGTGACCACAGGGATGATGGGCTGTTCTGCTATGCTTGGGACCCATCCTGAATGATAACAAGCACTGATGATGAAGCTGATTCTTTCAACGATGGAGATCTAGCTCGATCTACTCAAGAGATGGTAGAGAATGGGAGAAAACCATAAATAACTCCTCAAAAGCATGGAATAACTTTATATCATCAAATTGTATAATGTATATAATATATTATGCAAAACTTATGTAATAATCAGCTAATGCGACTTTATATAGATACAACAGCCGACTTCTGACTCATAAAAACCCTAACCGACCTAGTAAACGCGGCAGAATCGATTTCTTGTTCCTCAAGGCCCTCGGCTTACCGGACATAGCCCTCGGTAAACCGGGCTGGCTTTTCTTCCTTTTCTTCAGTAGACTTCTTCTTGGACTTTAATAACTTGGCCCAACATGCTTCTTTTGGTCCAGATCCATTCTCCAATGCTCCAGATTCGGTACATCCTATAAAACAAATAAAACGAGACAAAACAGTACCAAATCTTCGTGAAAATAAAATAGATGCAGAATTACGATCTTGGGAACACGCACATAGCATTTAACACATATTCCACATAATAACGAGCCTCTATCATCTCTTAAGCAGAGTTCGGGGTGAATAAGGGTATAATTAATGGCACTTTTAGAGCGTTATCATCGTCCTGAATTAAATCTGCACTGTTTAACCGCCCAATTGAGAAATTCTAGGCCCGGTTTACCGTGGGTCACCCACAATTTACAGAGGTCCAAAAAATCAAATTCTGACAGCCCGTGTTATTATGTGTATATCCCAATTGATTTTAGTTAGTAGGTCCGCAACAGTTGGGTTCACCCCCAACTGAAGCGGGAGTTGCTAACCTTTTCTTTGTTTTATTTTGTCTCTTTTGCAGGAAAATCGGGACACTTCAGAGATTCGGTCAAATAGGAGTTGAAAAGACAAACAAGTCAAACAAAAATGCCTCATGAAGTGTTAAATATCAAGCCTATTTCCATGTATCCAGGATCAGCAGTCAGAGAGCAATACGAAGCAGACAAGAAGAGTGTGGAAAATGAGAAAGAAGCACTTAAGCAGGAGCCTGAAGAGAGCTTAACGGAGTGCAACACATATCGTCCATGTGAGTTTCCTTTAGAATTAATTGATATATCTTCTTCTGATTATGATTCTGATGATCCTGAATAGGATCTAGACACTATGTTTTTTGAGCCTGAGGATTACCCAGACTCAGATACCGTAGTGATTTTAGGAGACCCTGGGACGTTCCGACTCCCGATCTCTATAAATGGTGTATCAGTAGGTTTAGGTCTCTACGACTCCGGCTCGAGTTGTAACATCCTTCATTTTTCCCTCAGTCAAAGGATTAAGATTATGGTTATCATGGACCAAACTTGGTCCATGACCTTTGTCGATAGAACTAGAGATATGTCGGCTGGTCTGTTGAGGAATTGCACGATAAGGGCAGGAGGATTCACATTCCCAATAGACTTTACGGTTATAGACGTACCTGAGGATCCTAGTGCCCCCGTTTTATTAGGTAGACCTTTCTTAGCGACCAGCCATGCGATTATGGACTTCGATAATGGGGAAATAACTCTGTGGACTAATAATGATGTCGTATCTATAAAGATCCTAGATCCCCTAGATAATAGGCCGGAATGTTTCGTGATGACTTATGGTTCTGGGGAAGTGAAAATCTTAGAGATAGAAGAGGAAAGGCATAGGTACAGAAAGGTTCTAGTAGAAACTTGTGAGCAGGAATTCATGAGAATGCTGCTGGGAGAGCTTTAAGAGAAGGGCCACGACCAGACGCTTATGGAAGTCAGTGCTTCTGCTAGGCGTGGTGAAACGGAACTTAAAGTGAAGAATGTGGAATCCCTGAACGTAAAAGTTAAATCTCGAAGCAGATGTAGGCCTAGTGCCTGAGCTAAAAGAGAAAAGAGCTCAAAACCTCTGGAGTAAAGGTTTGGCGAGTTAAAGCCCCGACCCCTGAATGAGCGAGGATCTGAAGAAAGTCAAACTAGCGACTATAAACTCAAAACTATTTATCTTGAACCCTTAGTTAGGATAGGAGTCAATAAAATTAGCCAGATGAAATGACGAGCTTTTTTTTCATCCTACCGCACCCTTAGGCTTGAAACCTATGGTTTTAGGGAAGGTTTTTTTTTACTCGTAGTGCATTCTAGTGAAGTGGGTTAGGATTGTGTCGGAAGTAACAACAAAAGATGTAAGAAACTAGTGATTTTGAGGCCAGGGCTGAGCAGTGGGCTAAGGTAAAGTGTGCAGAACAGGAGAGCAAAAAATTCTGGGAAAAATTAGCCCCGGTAAATCAGGAGTAACCCCCGGGTTATCGAGCTAGGGTTTGTCAGTTTTAGCATGTCAGATTAATAAGCAGACCTTTCGATGACACGTGGTGGACACACGTTGCATCGGTCAGTTCACCAGTCAACAAAACCACCACATTTTCCCTATCTTCCATCATTTCTTCCTTTCCCACACTCCACCATGACTCCACCTCAATCCCATCAATCCAATCCCTCAATTCCCTCACCCTCATTACTCCTCTACCCACTATCCCACCAAATCCTTCCACCTTCTATCATTTTCTCCTATATAAACACCATTATTCACCGTCATCATCAATCATCTACTTCATCTTCACCACCAATTTCTCCATTTCTTCTTATTCTAAAAATCTAGGCCAACATCTGATGACAAGATCAAGTGATAATAAAATACTTGACCACCATAAACCAATACTAGCAAGAGGACTAGGCCCATTGTAGTATAGCTATAGCGAATCAAGGTTGATCCCACAGGGAACCAATTGTGGATCATTTATATACAAACAATTAATCATTCATGCCGAGCACACGAAGACGGTCTACGACCAACAAACGACAAGAAAAGATAAAGGACACGACTCGACACAACACAAAACATACAAGTAATTAACCTCCCCAATTACTATGTTATCATTTGGATCTAGAGATTCTATATAACTAAGCTAGACTCGACAACTATTAATCCGATTCGTATCTATTTTATATTGGCTACGAGAGTCATCCCTAAACTTGACTTAGTTCAGGGTAGGACACTAAATCACTGTGCTACATTACGTGACTTCGCTTCGTAGGCCTCCATCTCATATAACATGCACGTTTACAAAACTAAGGATGCCGATATTAACCATATTCCTCACCTAGGCAACATTCCTGTGGTTAGGCGTACATCCTAAGTTATACGTAACGGATAACATAGAGATTCATAATGCAATTATATAGATATAATAAAAACACGATTGTCGATCATACCAAAGTCATCTATAGGTCACCGGATAACATATCTGGGCGTGTGGATCCTTATAGACCAGGAATCCCCACTGCCTCATATCGTGTCCTTAGATCTACATCGTTCGGTGAAGAACGAACAACCTCAAAAGATAAACAATAATTGGGGGGACATAATTACAAAGAACAAAAAACAAATAAATACAAATAACTCACATTATTGCTGCTGGAAATTTGTATAAAAATAGCTCTGAGAAACTGAGGATTTGTGTTATGAGTTGTGTTAAAAGTGACTAATGAAAGGGAGTTTATATAGGCTGTAAAACCGACTTAGAATAGCCATAGCCGACCTAATTCATAAACTCTAACGAGATAGAAAACATGTTTCCAAAGTAAGGGCAATTTGGTCAACTCATTTGGAAGCCGCGGGCTCATCGCCCAAATGAGCCTCGAGGATTCTCTTTGGCCTCTCGCCTACTTGCCTGTCCGTTCTCGGTCCGTTTTTGTGCATTTTTCTCCTCCGAAGTCAATTCCAATCGCTTCCAAATCAAGCCCACTATAAATAAACCATAAAACAAGGCTTGTAATATCAAATAATATAATAAAATGGCTAATTTCATTCTAACGAGTCGTAACTCGGTTCGTGTGTAATTTATGCACGAGACGACTAATTATTAACCACTTAAATCCCATTTAAGCTAGAATCAGGGGTAATCAATAGGTAAATAAAGGTATAAAGTTGACCGTCATCAACTATCCCCCACTTAGCCTTTGATCATCCCGAGCAAAGCCTCAGTAAATTATTCCCCAAGAATACACTTTCGATGGTCAACTTATACTTACACATGAAACTCGAGTCAACTCATACCATTCATGCTCATAAGTTATCCATTATTCACTACTCGCTATGAATCGAAGTGATGTGTGCATGTGCATTCAGTTTTATATATTCGTGGCAAGATTAAAGTTTATGCCAACTTCTCAGTCTTAACCTACCAACATCAACATTATAAAGACGTGGACAATCACACCATAAAGACGTGGCTAGATTGACGCGGCAAAAACCTAAATCTTAGCGTTTCTCTATACGTAACGGATAACATTGAGATTCATAAAGCAATTATATAGATCTACTAAAAACATGATTGTCGATCATACCAAAGTCATCTATAGGTCACCGGATAACAGATCTGGGCGTGTTGTGGATCCTTATAGACAAGGAATCCCCACTGCCTCATATCGTATCCTTAGATCTACATCGTTCGGTGAAGAACGAACAACCTCAAACGATAAACAATAATTGGGGGGACTTAATTACAAAGAACAAAGAACAAATAAATGCAAATAACTCACATTATTGCTGCTGGAAATTTGTATAAAAACTGCTCTAAGAAACTGAAGATTTGTGTTATGAGTTGTGTTAAAAGTGACTAATGAAAGGGAGTTTATATAGGCTGTAAAACCGACTTAGAATAGCCGTCAGCCGACCTAATTCGTAAATCCTAAACCCTAATGAGATAGAAAACGTGTCTCCAAAGTAAGGGCAATTCGGTCAACTCATTGAAGCCGAGCAGCGGGCTCATTGCCGCCAAATGAGCCCGAGGATTCTCTGGCCTCTGCCTACTTCGCTGTCCGTTCTCGGTCTGCTTACATGCATTTTCTCCTCCGAAGTCCATTCCAATCGCTTCCAATCAAGCCCACTATAAATAAACCATAAAACAAGGCTTGTAATATCAAATAATATAATAAAATGGCCAATATCATAATAACGAGTCGTAACTCGGTTCGTGTGTAATTTATGCACGAGACGACTAATTATTAACCACTTAAAGCCTATTTAAGCTAGAATCAGGGGTAATCAATAGGTAAATAAAGGTATAAAGTTGACCGTCATCAACATCACCACCACTATCTCCTCCAAACTCAAACCTTTTCCTTCCATTTAAACACCTAAATTACCCTTCTTCCATCCCTTGTTGCTGAGTGGTACTGCTGCAACAGTGTAGTTGCTGCAGTTCTTCATCTTTCTTCAACAGAAGCACAGTCCCAGAAAAAACAGAACGAAATTAGCTACGGTAAATCGGGAGTACCTGCCGATTTACCGAGGGTCCTTTTTCTGTTTCAGCATCATTTTCAGTCTCTTTATCAGCTGGATGGCCCCTAAGCGTAGCAGAACCGCTCGTCGTCCAAGCGGTCAACATGTTTTTTATTGATATTCCAACCCTTTAATCGATGGGGTTGAGCAATTTGGTTCACTAGAGATTTATGAGTAGTTCCATAGTCACTGGAATGGATGGCCTGTTTCGCGTGAGCACGGTGTATATTTGGAGGATTCTGGTTCGATCTTGCCAAGAGCCATGAAAGTTCAGGATATTCTAGATATGGCGGAGGCACCAAGCCGGTTCAATGCTACGGTGGTGCGATAATTTTATGCATATGTGGCGCATAACCCTGGAGCTACTTTTGCCATGATGCGGGAAGTACAAGTAGACTTTACGGTCGAAAGGATCAACGAGTACTACGGGGTGCGCAATCCACCAGTGGGCCTAAATGAGTATACATCCTCCACAGATGTGGCTGATTTAGAGATGATGCAGATGATAGCTAGTTACTTCCGGGTGTAATGGAAGCGCAATCCTATAGGAGCCCCCACCATCTTCCTAGAAAATGACTTATCCTAGGATAGGAATATGGTCAACAGATTTGTATGTTCCCGCCTTTGGCCGACCAAGCACACGGCATCTGTCACACCCAAGAGGGAGGAGTTGATATTCTATCTGGAGCAGGGATCTCCATTTAATATTGGCTTATTGATGCACAACCGTATTCATGAGATTACCAAGGATTCCAAGCGAGAGCAGTTGCCTTATGGCCTAATGATAGACATGTTCGCTATGGAAAAAGAGGTTCCTGTTTTGGTCAGTGAAGATTGGGAAGAGCCTGAACCGAAGATAGGTTCACAGTCGGTTCTGAGAGTACCCAGACGGGTCGGTTCAAGAGCTAAGAGAGAGTGTACTCCGGTCCTCAGAGGACCTCGATCCTAAAGAGCCTTGTTAGAGGAGCACTCATGAGAGATTGTGAGTCTGCATCACAAAATGGATCATATTATACACTTTTTAGGAGTTCCTCCATCGACCCCTCCACCTAGGACTGCCTTACGTCACGGAGCATCTTCCTCCACCGTTGCTGCCTCAAGTTCTGGACCACCTCCCGGTTTTGAGCATAGAGATGACTGGGAGGATTATTATGACGAGGACTAGTTTTATTTTATTGTTGTTATTTTCCATTTCTTTTGTTTTTGTTTTTGTTTTATTTCCTATCTATAATGTAGCAGATTTTATGATAATAATACAATGATTTTGTCGGCTTAATTTGTTTGGAGTTATTCCATTTCCCTTTTACTGCCACACTATTATTATACGTTTTTTTGTCACCCACTTCTTCTTGGATTGTTTGAGATACTTAGCGCAGATTTTTTTCGAGGCCTACTTACATCGATCAGCCCAGTGTATTAAAGAAGATCCAGTTTCATACTTGGCTTCACGCTTAACCGAAGCGAAGTTCCTTTGCATTTTATATTATCATCTTCTTATTGGGGACAATTTTTCAATTAAGTGGGGGGTATGGGTCGTCGCTTAGCTTTTTAACATTATATTCCAAATCATTAGGTTATCTTGATTCTCTTGATGCACTTTTCACCATATAGACTTTGATTCGTTTCGTCAAAATTTCGAAACAAATGACTTCTTTGGCCTTTTGGAGCTAATTAATAACATCCTTGTTCCACTTTGCATAAGTAAAAGTAGTGCCCACTTCTGAAGTAGTGGCGTATTAAGCGTATATTCTGCTATGAACCACCATCTTTAGCACGTATAACTCACTTTCCCTGGTGTGTAGTCGATAGCGAATTACTCTGACTAGAGTTGACCCTAGCTTTATCTCGAATTTTGTTCTACCTATGGTCATTTGAGTCAAGTTGTGGACCTTATACGGGCTACGGATTCGGTAGTTTATCCGTGAGGATAGATAGAATTATGAGCGTTCACCCGCCAAGAAAGAGAAATAATTTGCACTATATATATATATATATATATATATATATATATACATACATACATACATATTCTCTTTGGCAAAGAAAAGTCAATGAAGCGTAAGACGCACGACTCTCATATCAAATAGACTGATAAACGCGAGCCTAGAGTAATACTCGGTTCTCGATCCGCATTGCCCAGTTGACTTGACCTAGAGCAATAAAGGAAAAAAAAATCCATTAATAAAATGAATGGCATAAAGGAAAAAGCATGATTCGTGACTGGTTAGTTCGACTACAGGTTGACGTAATGCGAGACTGTCTGCATTACTAGATATCGAGGGGTTATTGCACACACACATTGGTTCATGACATGAATATTGTTTAATGCGTTACTTATGGATGTGAGTGACATGATCTTGATCTTGACTTAGTGAGCCATCGCTATTTTTAATTAACTTGTATATTGGTCGGGATTTCATTTTCTTTTCGCTTACTTTGCTCGGGACGATCAAAAGCTAAGTGGGGAGTAGTTGATAACGCTCAAAATGCACCATTATATTAACCCTTATTTACCCCGAATTCTGCTATATAGAAAGTAGATAGGTCGATTATTGTGAAGGAATATATGTTAAACACTGAGTGCATGTTTCTAAGGTTATAATTCTGCATCTATGTTATTATTCCGAATATTTGGTACTGTTTTGCCTTGTTTTATGTATTTTTCAGGATGTATCAAATCTGGAGCACTTAAGGACGGATCTGGGTAAAGGAAAGAATGTTGGGCCGAGTGGAGTAAGTCCAAGAAGAGATCTGCCAGAGAAAAAAAAATAGGCTCGGTTTACCGTGGGCTACGCCCAATGAACCGGGGGTCTTGGGGAACACGAAATTGAATCTTCCGCATCTACTAGGTCAGTTAGGGTTTCTTTCAGTCAGAAGTCGGCCAATGTATCTATATAAGGCCGCATATACTGATTATTACATAGCTCTTCATTATGGTACAAAATTATTATTATTTCATTATACAATTTTGTTGCAATAAAGTTCTTTTAAGCTTTTGGAGTTTATTTTCTGGTTTCCTTCCCTTACTTGCCATCTCTAGCTTAAGTGGATTAAGCTAGATCTTCATTGTTGAAGGTATGAAGCTTTGAACGTTCTTTTATGTCGTTAATATGGTAGATCTATTTGCATTTACGTGTTTCAGTTGATCTGCATGTTTAACAACCCCATAATTTACTTGAATTAATCTGAATTAAGCAATGTAGATCCAGAAATAGGAAAAGCCACCCCCGGTAACCCGGCGGTCTATACCCGTTTATCGAGGCAAAATTTAGAAAACCTGAATCTGGAGGTTCAGCGTCAGCTACGTTGATCGACAGAATTAATTAAAATGAGTAATAGGTCTGGCCAATCTAGTATTCGTAATTCGTAAATTAACATGAAGAACTGTTAGTGAAGTGTTAATTAGGACATTGTCTTGATGGACCCTGGGAACATGCTAATCAGGGCCGATAGCTGCCTAGGCGGGTTAGCGGTATGGGTTAGCGCTCAATACTGGTAATTCTAGTTCTTCGTGCGTATGGGCTATTACGGACCAATTAAGAAGGGTAGCTGGCTTATAGATTATCTACTACCATGGTCGGAGTAGATAGGGTTAGGAATTGCACCCGTTGCTTAAAACTGAATTAAAAGCTCGATTAGTTTAAGGAAATTATGTGGGGAAGTAAACATAAGAATTAACTAAACCAAGTTAGTAGATAGAAGGGATAGGGAAGGAATACCACATTTCTTTTATGTTCATTATTCGTCAATGACCACTTATGTCGTCTTGATTAGATTAGAATTGTTTACGCTTAAGTTGCATTGTCACTGTGGGATCGACCTTGATTCGCCCTTGCTATTCTACGATTGACCTAGTACTCTTGCTAGTAAAATCGACGTAAGGCCCGCAACGAGATCAGTAAGCTCTACTATTACAACCTATGTGGTAGCGATTGTAGATGATGCCATGTTATACGTATATGCCTTTATTGCTATTTATTGTACCGTTTCTTCTACCTCTTACTAAGTACGTATGTACTTATCCCCTCTTCTCTCTTATCCCCACCCCGAGAAGGTGGGGTTTTTGTAGGTAGTTTTTTAGGCCAATGAGGAGTGACCTGGAGATGCTGCAGATGACGTCTACTATATTTCCTTCAGATTACTTTTGGGTATAGATTCTCTTATTCTTGTAATGTTAGAAATCAATCGGTTGAGTTTATGGTTACCGAATTGTAATGGATTCATTCTATTTTATGACTATAATAAGTCTTTTGATGATATAATAGATGTAGCATGTGTTACTTTCGATCGATATTAGTTGTTTTAGTACCCGAGTCAGCCGTTTTAACTTCCGCTTGTTGTCTGATGTCTGCTTACGTAAGACTTACGTGTATAATTAGATTAAAATTTTAATTATATGCGTCCCGGACGTTCTTTTTCGGATAGGGACTCGGTATCCGGGACAGGGGCGTCACAAAGCCCATCCGGGCAAAAAAATATTACACTGTAAAATCTATGTAATCTAGTTTGTTCCATAAAATATTCTTAATTCAGCCCACCCGACGAACTCGGTATAGTCAAATAGGCCACTCCAGACCAAAATCCTAGCTCCGCCCGTGTTTATTACCAATTCATTTTCATGATTAAAATAAAGTGAATCTAGAACAGAGAAGCACGCAATGAAAACAGTGAAAGATATGTGAATTTCTAAATAAAAAATAAAAAAAACAAATAAGAAAGTGGATATTTATTTAAAAGGACTGATTTGAACACATAATTAGACTCTTAGGACGTACTTAAAAGATAATTTGTTTTAAAGATATATTTTTTCTTGAATTTCCTAAATTACTCTCGTTACTAATGCTGAAAATCATTTCTCAATGGGCAATCATTTCTCTAGGAATCCTTGGAGGAGAACCCTTTACTGGAGATCTGGATTTATGAGATCCGTCGGAATTCATCACCTAATGCGTGATCCGGAGGCTGAATGTGGTGGTCAAAGTTATCTTCCCCTAATCGTCTTTAGCTAAAGCTTCAAAAGCTCTCCTACCAAGCAACAAGAGAGCCAATCATTCTGCGGACAAACAAGCTGAACTTTTCTTTTTTCCGATGATGATGGATGCACCGGTTGGGAGCTGACATTTCCATTAGAGTGTTCTTCGCTCCTTTGTAGTGTACTGAAGAAGAAGCATCGTTCCTATCAAGTTACCTGGGGTACTGTACTGTTGCAAATTGTCCTCTATGAAGACCTTCCTAAGTTTTTTCCAAGTGTAAGAACCTTAGACATTTGGCTGATGTTTGTGAAGATTCTAAAATATATGAACCAAAGCTCTATGTGAGTAGATTTAAGAAACAGATTGATAAAAATAGATTTGTCAAGCCTCCTATCCTGCCTGACTCTGGGATTCCTTTTAAGAAGAACATATCTTTTGTGAATAATGATCCTGCTGTTGCTAATTCTTTTGTTGCACTTCATCAAGATGAGAAGATCCTGTTCCTGATGGCTACAATGATGTCTTGGCTGCAACTAAGCTTGTAAAGGAAAAAAGTGATGTTTTTGTGCAGGAAACTTCTGATGTTACCTTGAAAAATGAGGTTATGAACTTTATTGGTTTTATGATAAATCAATAGTATTTTTTTCTACTATATTTAGAATGTGTTTGAACCCTTTACTTATATTGTTTTCCATAATTATATTGATAATTGTTTATCAGATTTAAGGGGAAGTATGTAAAGTTGAGAAAAATTGCATATACCTTGATGGAAACCATGGAAGGAGATGAAGTTTATTCAAAATATGCTCCAGTTGGTTGTGATGTTGTTGGGGATGTTGGTCTTGTTGTATAGGTGCTGAATGACCAAAAGAAGAAGAGAAATGTTGTAGTCCCTTGTGATGCAAATGTTGCTGTCCATAAAGGCCCTGTACCTGTTGGATGACATCTCTGACCTTTTATTTTGAGTTCTGTACTTCAAGAAATGCCATATCCCTCTTAGAATTGATAAATAATGTAATCTTCTTGAATCTTTTTTTAACGTTAAATATTTTAATATTCTGCAGCACGGGTTGGTAAACTTTTTGTGTACCTGATTTGCTGCTAGCATCTCACTGATTTGATCTCCAAGTTTTCTCCCTTCTATCTTATGAAACTTGGTGTGAAATAGTATTTTTAATCTTGGGGAATGAGGGAGAAGGACAGAAATATTTCATCAATTGAGTAGAAGGACAAACTTTTGAAACTTTTGCATAAAGGACAAAATTATTTATCCACTGTCGAAATTCACTTTTGTTCGAAATTCACTGTTTAAATTCACTGCCGAAATTCACTGTCGAAATTTACTAATTTTCAAAATTCATTGTCGAAAGTCACGGATTTTTGAGATTCACCGTCGAAATTTACTGTCGAAATTCATTGATTTCGGGATTCACTGGGGAGATTCACTGATTTTCGGGATTCACTGTTTGTCCTTATCGCTATAAAAATTATGCAGTTGTCCTTCTCCCTATAAAAAATATGTAGTTGTCCTGTTACTTAAAAATATTCCATATTGTGTCATTATCCCTAATTATCCTTTTAATCTTATGTTAAGGTAATAGTACTCAATTCCCGTATTATGGCACATTTTTTATGAATCTTTTTCATGCTATTAGTGTTGTGATTCTCTCTACCAATGGACTAATGTAGCAGCTACCAACTTAATTTTGAAGAAAGTTGGTCATAAATAAAGCCGGTTATGGATATACAAGGCCAAGGTTGGAGCATTTAGCTCTGCTCCTCTACATCTCAATTTTAAAATAAAAAAATTCTAAGCACTTTATTTTATATTTTTAAACTTTTTTTTCAGGGAGAAAATGAACTAAAATCTCCAGACAATCTATATGAAATGCATTTTCACATGTCACTTCAACGCGGTGTCACTGCATCATGGTGTCACTAAATCGCTTCGTTTTTACGAACAAACTTTCGATTTCCAGAAATTAAGTCGAAAAATATCAAATGAGATATCAAAATTAAGAGGACGAAAAAATATGAATTTTTGTGAAAGAATTACGATGATCAGAGTTTATATCAAAAGACATAATCATTTGAAATATTGAGTAAGAGAGAGAAAATAACATTTGATATAAAATGTCATTGCATCGTCAAATGTCACTGCATCGTCACATGTCACTTCATCTTCACATGTCATTGAATCAGAGTGTCACTACATCTCGTCGATTTTATGAAGAAAATTTCAATTTTCATAAATAATGTTAGTTGAGCAAAAATCAAATGTAACTACATAATTCGTTGCAAATGTTTTTGTTACTACAACACGGTGGTCAATGCATCACGATGGTCACTGCATCGGGGTGGTAACTAAATCGAGGTGATCCATACATCACGGTGGTCAAGGCATCACGGTGGTCATTACATCTTAGTGCTAAATGCATCGTGAGGGTCACTGCATCGCGGTGGTCAATGCATCGTGGGTGGTCACTGCATCGGGATGGTCACTGCATCGGGAGTGTCTCTACATCGGGGTGTCACTTCATCACAGTGTCACAGCATAAAACGCTGCATAAAGTGGGGTCACTGCATCGGGGTGGTCACGACATCGTGATGACCGCTGCATTGCGGTGGTCAATTCATTGCGGTGTTTCTGCATTGCGATGTCTCTTCATCACGGTTTCCAGTGCATCGCGCTGGTCACGGAATCGCGGTGTCTTTGCATTACGGTTGTCAGTGCATCGGGGATGATCACTGCATCACGGTGTCAATACATCGGAGGTGGTCACTCCATTAGGATGGTCAATGCATCACGGTGGTCAATGAATCACGGTGGTCAATGCATTGAGGTGGTGTGAATGCATCACAGTGTCTCTGCATCGGGGGTTGTCACTGCATCGCGGTGTCACTACATCAAAGTTGTCAGTGCATCGTGGTGTCACTTCATCACGGTGTCTCTGCATCACGGTGTCTCTTCATCTCGGTGTCACTACATCGCGGTAGTGAATGCATCGAGGGAGGTCACTGCATCATGATGGTCACTACAACGTGGTGGTTAATGCATCGCGGTGATCATTGCATATGGGCGGTCAATTCATCACGGTGGTCATTTCATTGCAGTGATAAATGCATCGTGATGGTCACTGCATCAGAGGCGGTCACTGCACGGTGTCAATGCATCAGGGGTGGTCAATGTCGCGATGGTCAATGCATCGCGGTGTCACTGCATCACTTTTGGGGAATTTTGTTGTCCTATTTAAAAGGTTAAATGGTCCTTTTTGGGTGTCTAGAAATGAAAATTTAGACTTAAATTTGAATGACATTGGTAGCAAGATTATCATTTTAGTTTGTTTCTCATTGACAACGCAGTGACATTGATGTCACTGCATAAGACGTCACTTCATAATTTTGGTGTCATTGGGTATCACAGTCTCTGCATAAGGTGTCACTTCATAAAATGTTGATGTCATTGAGTGTCACTGCATAAGAATGTAAAGTCCCACCTCTGTTAAAAAAAATAGCATGCTCCTGGCCAAGTCCTGGCGATGAAGTCTTTTCTTTATAAAGGGGGAGAATGTAAAGTCCCGCATTTACAATTATGTCATGTAAACTCAGGTTAGCCATTTTAGACTAAACGAGGACAGCGGTCTAAGCAATTGGCCGGATCATTTATGACTCATTTAGTCTACCAGACCTGGGGTGTCACTTAATAAAATGTTGTTGTCAATGGGTGTCACTTCATAAAATTTTGGTGTCATTGGATGTCACTGAATAAGGTGTCACACAATAAAATGTTGGTGTCATCGGGTGTCAATGATAAAATATTGTTGTCATTGGGCGTCACTGCATAGGGTGTCAATTCATAAAATGTGGTGTCATTGGGTGTCACTTCATAAAATGTTTGTTGTCATTAGATGTCATTTCACAATGTTGGTGTCATTGAGTGTCACTGCAGAAGATGTCACTTCATAAAATGAGATATCAAAATAAAGAGGACGTAAAAATATGAATTGAGGTGAAAGAATTATGTTGATCGTAGTTTTATAATAAAAGATATAGCCGTTTGCAGTCGATTTTGTAAAGAAAAGAAATTGATTTTCTGAAATTAAGTCAGAATGTGCATCAGAGGTGGTCACTGCATCGTGATTGTCACTGCATTGTGGTGGTCAATGCATCGCGGTGGTCAATGCATTGGGTTGGTCACTGCATCGCGGTGGTGAATTCATCGCAATGTCTATGCATCGCGGAGTCTCTACATCACAGCGTCTCTGCATCACGGCGTCTCTGCATCGTGGTGTCTCTGTAGCGGGGGTGGTCACTGCATCGGGGGTGATCACTGTATCGCGGTGTCTCTGCATTGGGTGTGGCCACTGCATCGCGGTGTCTCTGCATCGGGGATGGTCACTGAATCGCGGTGTCTCTACATCGGAGGTGGCTACTGCATCGAGGTGGTCAATGGATCTAAGGTGATCAATGCATCACGGTGTCACTTCATCGAGGCGTCTCTGCATCGGGGGTGTCACTGCATTACGGTGGTCAATGCATCAAGATGCTCACCAAAAAAAATTACGTCTAGAAAAAAATGGGTGTCACTTCATCGTGGTGTCTCTGCATTGGGGGTGTCACTTCATCGCGGTGTCTGTTCAATACGGTGTCATTTCATCACAATGTATCTGCATCGCAACGTCATTTCATCGTGATATCTCTGCATCATCAAATGTCATAACATCCCGATGTCTCTGCATCGCGGTGTCTCTTCAATGCGGTGTCAATGCATCAGGGGTTGTCACTGCATCGGGGTGGTCACTGCATCAGGGGTTGTCAATGCAGCGCAGTGGTCAATACATTGCGGTATTCACTGCATCGCGGTGGTCAATGCATCGGGGGTGGTCACTGGATCGCGGTGGTCAATGCATCACGGTGGACTGCATCGTGAAGGTCAATGCATCAGGATGGTCAATACATCGCGGTGGTCGGAAAAAAAAACTGTTATCATCCAGAAAAGAAAAAAACAAAAAAAATTAAAGAAACCAAATGTTGAGAGGATTTTGCATCATTTAAACAAAAGAAAATTTATAAACCCTAACTTAGATGCAAAACTAACTCCTAACCGGCCAAACACCGGGTAGTTGATAGTATAAGCGAGATAAGTAAAGGGTCGATCCACAAGAATTGGGATGTTGAATCTAATTTTGTTAACCTTTCCAATTGTTACTACTAGTTATTACTAAAACTAAAATGCAGACAAGTAAAGCCGATGAGAGGACTATCAATCCAAAGCCGAGAAACAATAATTGCGAACCAACATAAATAAAACTACAACTACGAAAAACAGTAAAACTAACGAACCCATGATAACGACTAAAGCAATATAACAAAGAACAAACATGATCCACCATCCCCCAACCCTTAATTCTTCCCTAGATTATCTTATGATGATTTAATTCAAGTTGTGGTTCACCTCTCTTAAGTAATCTTCTATCTCTCGATTTTAAAGATTAACACATCATAAAACGAGGTGCAAGATCTCTCAATCTAACAACCTAGACATTCAACCTATCAACTTTCGTTATGTCAAGGTTAAAAATCTCATCTTTCCTATGGTGATCTAAGGTTTACACCGACTTTCGTCATACGGTAAACATCAATAGCAATACAACTTTCGTTATCGATTGCATAACACATAATCAAAGGAAAGAAAACAACTTTAAAATTAAACTCACAAGATCATCCATGGACAAGAAATAGAAGGCTCATTGAAAAGTATTACATGATCGCTCCAAGTTCAAAGCTTCGAGAGATCATCATGGCGATCGAACAAGAAAAGGAAAACAAAGAAGTAAAACCTAATCTAACCCGGATCACCCAAGCACAAGGCTTGGGTGATCGCCTTAAACCAGAAGGAGCATGAGCGCTCGCCTGTTTTTTTGTGTGGAAGAAAATCGATCTATAATGTCTATCTCTAAATGAATTGGGAGTCGCCAGATTTATAGAAATCGAGTGCAGACGCCGCCACTTCAAACGCCACCTCAGATGCGAACGCCGATTACGCTTGACTTTTGCCACTTGTCACTTCCAAGCTTGAACACTTGAAGCTCTAAAATAATGATCAAATGATACAAATGTAATATAATTCAAATTAACAATAAATCATCAATTAAGCATAAAATTCGATATGTTTTGGAATTAACCCATTTATCATTTACTCAATATTTCAATATAAAGCTTTTCTTTCATATATATTTGATATAAAATATATATCGGTAAAAACACTTTGGTTTGACCATGTAATTAATAAAATATCCATATAACCAAAAAAAAAAAAAAAAAAACAACAGCTAAGTTTTTCTTCTTTTGTTTTATATATGTGTATTATTACCATGTATTAATAAAATATCCTTATAACCAAATAAGTTTCCTTAGTGTCCTATTACCTAATTAAGTCTAACATGTGTCCTTTTGGACAATTGCCCCATAAGAAAGATAGGTCGATAGTGATAGTCCCCAAATGTGATTGTCAGCTAAGGAGAAATAAATGGCTTGAAGGATGGAATTTGTATCAGGAGAAATAAATGGCGAGAATGATAAGATTTGTTTTAAGGCCGGGAAACTTGAAGAAATATGCCCGAAAAGAAAAACCTTGGAAAAATATGCTTGAAAAGTAAACATTTGAAAAATATGCCTGCTTCCGATGCACGAGGGCCACACGCGCGCCGCACGAGGCACGGAGGACCAATTCGCGACGTATGCGTGTCGCACGCGCGCCGCATGCGTCGAGGCATAATTTTTCCAAACATTTACTTTTCAGGCATAGTTCTTCAAGTTTCCCTTGTTTTTATTATCTGTTTTTCAGTTAGTAGCCGGAAATTTATTAGTATTCCACAAATTCTGAATGTCCAATTCACCTTAAATCTTTTGAAATGTATATATCCTAAATGACAATTAACTAATTTTTGGGGCTCATTTCACTTAAAAAATATTTTAAAAACTATCTTATAACCTAATTTTCTATAAATCTTATTGGATTGTCCTTTTACTTAAAAATCCTTCAAAATGTGTCAATATTTCTTAATTCTCTATAAAATAGATTAGAAAATGGGTGTAATCGAACCGAGCCGAGTCAAGTTGATTCTTTTAGGGTTTGATTATGATTCGGTTAAAATAATTTGGGCTCAAACTATGATGCGGGCTCGATCGAGCAACCAAAAGACAAGATCAAAATCGACTCAATAAATGCTCGATAAAATCGACTAGGCTCATAAGCTTGATTATTTATTTGGATTAAATTTAATTTTTATAGAATAAGACAAGATCAATTTTGACCCGACTAATAATTAATAATTTATATAAATTGGTAGTTAATATTAAAAAAAAGCATTGAAAAGAGATTGAACAAAAGCAGAGTTACGGTTACATTGTTTTATTATAATAAAAAAATTTCTAAATAGTGTATCGTATTTTGTGGTGACAAAATATTTTTGTCACATAAATTGTTTAGATTTTCAAGTTACTGATGTTTGTCACAAAAGCCCCGTTCCAAAATTTACCCTACAATATGCAAGTTAAACCATACGTTTCGTGACAATCCATCACACCTTTTGGGATGATATCCGTTTCTCTCACTAATGAATTCAATCTTTCTGACAATGAAAGTTATTCTCATTGGAAGCTACTATTGGTGACAAATCAATTATTACGTATGTCTCAAAATACAAGTCTATTTAATTTTTTCTTGGATGTGTAATGTGTTCCATAATGAGTCTACGTAAAATAATTATTCAGCATTTATTGCATTTTTCTTATTTTTCACTCCCTTTATTATATATGCATCCATTATTCGCTACATAAATTATTCTATAAATTACAGTCAAATGTTTTTTTTTTTTTGAGTGGAACAGTCAAATGTTATTTTAAACTTTTTTTACTATAATTAATATCACATAACCCAATTAACAATTATTTCTTAAATTATTTAAATAATTCAAAATGAACTTATATTTTGAAACGGGGTAATAGTTAGTCACAAAAAGTTTTTACTATTAGTTGCTGACAAGATTTTCTTCGTGTTAGATCCATGTTAGCACAACCAGTGGCGGACCTACATACAGCCAAGGGGGCAACTGCCCCCCCCCCCCTTAATAATCCGTAAAAAATGCACTAAAAGTTGTACGATACATATAGTTTGCCCCCCCTTAAATTTTTTATTTGCCTTTAAAAATTTTATTGCCCTCCACTACAAAAAGAAGAAAATTCTTAATCACCAACCCAGCAAACCGACTATATGTCCCAGATCCAGATGCCTTATGGCGTAACTCGCGAGCATGGAGTGATGACCTTACATCCTCCAATGATACTGAGTCCTTCCCAACAATAAAAGACTGCACAAAGTTCTCATATGATGCAGGCAATGATACAAGTAGAATCAATGCAGCATCCTCATCTTCAATCTTCACATCAATATTCCTTATATCAAGCAATATTGTGTTCAGCTGGTCTAGATGATCTCTCAGCTTAGTACCTTCATGCATCCTTAAACTAAACAGACGTTGTTTCAATAACAACTTGTTGGTTATGGACTTAGAAAAAATTGTAGCCAATCCGATCAAAGAAAATCGACATCTCAGCAAACAAACTCATTAAGTGAAGAGATATATCTAACAAAAAATGCTCTTATTTCTATTCTACTGTGTACACAAATTCTCCTCCTGAAAAAATGCCTACACATTCTTTATAAAAAAAAAAACGGCCTACATATTTTTCAGTTTATTATGCTATCTCCATTTCAATTTTTAATTCCATTTATTCCAACTACTTGCTGATCTCTCTCATTTGAAGTTTTTCTCTTGTTTATTCCTTTTACATTGAAATTCCTTATAAAATTTCAAGAATGTTGGTATTGAATAAATTAAAATTTAAAATAAAAAATATAAAAAGTTTCTTGCCTTCTTCATTCATCTAATGCCGTTTACCCTGCATCCAAAGAATAAAACTTTCAAACCACAATTTTACCCAAACTCATTAGAAAAATTCAGAACCCGAAATTGCATAAATGAATGAAAATTAAAAAAAAACTTAGCAATCGTACCCCATAACATGAAAATCGTTAACGCATGGCATCCATCTAAGAAGGGGGAGACTAATAACAAAAATGGGACTAATGACAAAATAGCATTAATAAATAGAATCAATATAGAGAAAAATCATAGGAATCTTCTGAAAATTGTGTAAAGTACAGACCCAAACATCCTCATACCTATTGCCCTTTGCCCATTCCATTGAAAACATACATTTTGGACAGAATTTTGTAGGACTATCACACTACAAAAAAGACCTTTTTTCTACACTATAGCTTGCCAAGCCATAAAATAAGCGGTGCAAAAATGAACCTTTAGCATCACTATTGATGAGCGTCGCAAAAAAGTAGTATTCGCGTCACTTTTTTATCAAAAATTACAAGAAAATGTCCTTTTTCGCGTCTCTCGTAAAAAGTAACGCAAAAGGTAACTGTTTGCGGCGCTTTTTCTTTGGAGCGTGGCAAATAAAACTGTAGCAAAAAGGTTTTTTTTAGTAGTGTAAGCACCGACTCAATAACCCTGCAAAAATATGAAACAAAAATCATAAACAAACTTACATAATCATGAATGCAGCAAGACAGACTTTATAAGATCGAATGGATAAAAAGTTGATAGCGTAGATGGTATGATCACATTGAACGTCCCATGAATTTCAAACATGTGAATCCGAAATGAACAACAACCAAAATTATAAAATTAAAAAAACCAATTCTTGTAGCACAAAAGAACGTTATTTTCTGAAGGAGAATTTGCATGACTGAAACATTAAGGGAGATCAGTGGGAAATCTGCGGCAGGAAGGGAAAGTTTTGGTTAGAATTTGATTTGATACAATATTTATTGAGCGAATATCCTCGAATATTTTAAATTTAAAATTGAAAATGGTTTTTTCCGGTTTGACGTTTTGATTTGGTACAATATTTATTGAGTGAAGATTCTCGAATATTTGAAATTTGAAACAGAGAATGATCTTTTCTGATTTGTCAAGAAATCTATTTATTATTATTATTATTTGATAAAACAAAAGATGAATATCAAGATAGATTTGAAATTTAAATATATTTACTTATGATAACCTCACGGGTCTATGTGTGAAAAAAATCATTATCGCTTATCACAAAGATTTTCTGGTTCACCTTTAATTCCAAAATCCTTTTTATGACATGGCAATTTATTAGTGTGTTTGGAAGGGAAAATCGGGTAATATTTAAGTTGGTACAGTAATTGTGGAGAGATTTTTGGGAGAGTCAATGGTTTTTATTTTTATGTTTTAAATAAGACCGTTTTTTAAAATTACATTGCCATTTATTTTCATTGACCAGTTTGAAGAAATTTAAATTGGTATAATTATTGTAGAGAGATTGTAGGGAAATATTTTTTTTATATGACACGGCAATTTATTAGCGGGTTTGGAGCGGTTTATTGAGAATATCCTAGAATTTTTTAAATTTAAAACTGAAAATGGTTTTTCCTAGTTTGACTATTTGATTTGATACAATATTTATTGAGTGAAGATTCTCGAATTTTTTAAATTTAAAACTGAGAATGAACTTTCTCGATTTGTCAAGCAATATATTTATATTTATTATTATTTTATTATTATTATTATTATTATTATTATTATTATTATTATTATTATTATTATTATTATTATTATTATTATTATTATTATTATTATTTTTGTTATTATTATTATGAGATAGAATTAAAAATAAAAATAAAAAGATTAATATCATGATGGATTTGAAATTTAAATATATTTACTTATGATAACCTCATGGGTGTATGTGTGAAAAAAATCATTAACATTTATCACAAAGATTTTCCGGTTCACCTTTAATTCCAAAATCTTTTTTATGACATGGAAATTTATTAGTGTGTTTGGAGGGAAAAATCGTGTAGTATTTAATTTGGTACAATAATTGTGGAGAGATTTAGGGAGAGTTAATGGTTTTTGTTTATATTTTTTAATAAGACCGTTTTTTTAAAAACTATATGGCCATTTATTTTCTTTGACCAGTTTGAACAAATTTAAGCTGGTATAATTATTGTAGAGAGATTGTAAGGAATTTTTTTATATGACATGGCAATTTATTAGCGGGTTTGGAGCCAGTAAATCGAGTAATATCCGGGTTCGGGTCAAAACTGATTTTAAATCCGTGCCCTTATATATTATATATAGATAGATATGGTATCAGAGTCATAGTTTATATAAAGCCGCCCGTATCTCAAATAATTCTTTTCCCGTTCTTCTCCTCTATACCCTCCCATTCTTCACTGCATCTCTCAATATACGGGAAAAAAGAACCAAACTGCAAAGAAAAAACCGTAGTTGCTGCCATGTCTCTTTCGCCTACTTCCTCCACCCAAACTGCTACTACTGCTTCCACTCCCTCCCCTCTCTATCCTTACTTGCACGAACTATCCGATATGGAAAGCTCAAATCATCCCATATCTCAAGGGACAAGAGGTCTTCGGCTTTGTTGATGGCACTCTCGGCAAACCACCAGACACCATTAATGGCGCACCCAATCCTGATATGACTATCTTATTTTAAGCGCTATTACCTCCTCCATCTCCGAAAAAGTACTTACTCAAGTCTATTAAACCAAATCATCTGTAGATGAACTGCAATTCAGCAATGCTTTGCTTCTCAATCGAGAAAATAAATCATCCATCTTTGCTCTCAGCTCAACACTGTTCGAAAATGAGGCTCTACCACAACCGATACTTCATGTCGATTAAGCGGTGAAGGGAATGCAGTCGGCTAAAGGGGAGAAGCCGCAGCCTTCCGGATTGTATCTCCTAGCGACGACTGGTAGACGTCGATCCTCGCCGCAAAACCTCCTCGAATATGCTCAAGAAAAACCCTAGGTTTTTCTTCTCTTAATGACTAGAACAAGAAACTAATTTTTCTCTTCTATTTGGTGAAAAGTGGCGCAAATTTGTGTGTATTTTTGTGCTAGGAGGAACTCTCTTTATATAGTAAAATAACTAGTCAAGAGAGTTATCATTTTCACACAACAATTACCTATTCCCATAATGAAAAGATATTTGCCATAAAATAAGAGATAATTCCCAAAAAAAAAATCAATCTCTTATCTCTTTTCCTTTAATTATATAACAAATAAATAATCAAGGAAAATTTCTTTTCCTAATTTATTCAACATATATGGCTCCACATTTGCCATTAAATTTATTAGAAAATGACTTTTCTATTTTACATATTATTTATCAAATAAATAATATTCACATACTCATTAAAATAGACCAACTATTTAATTTATTCTCGAGGTTCCACAAAACGAGAAAACATTCGCGTGTTAGGAACCAACCCGGGGACCATGGACCTATAACCAGTAGCTACAATAAATTGAATAAAATATTCATCGAACAGAATATTTTTACTCAATTTATTAATTCCGGAATTACGTCACCATAAATCCGAAACTGAACTCTATCGATTATATATATAACTTATTCTCAAAACATCGAGTCGATAAGTGTCCATTGATATAATCATTACATATAGACTAACCCTCCATAGACTATCCGTAATGAAGCGAGAATATTTCCGTAAACCTTCTTCAATACATATTATCCTTATTTACCATTAACCCACTAGTGATCAATTAGTACATAACCAATACGAACTCCGCGGATCGATCAGTTTCTAGGATTAACAAATAAAGGGATATTCTTTCTACTTCCCATAGGAAGGAATGGATTCCATATCTTAGACACACACTTCTCACTCATTCCAGAATAGTGCGAACGTGAAAGTGATTCGTACCGCGCCTCTTAGTGATCCTTAACGAACACATCAAACCCTATCCTGAAACAAGTAGGAGTATGCAAACACTTCAGGATTAAGGTTAATCCATCTATGATCATCTTGTGATTTAATAAGATTTCTCAAACACTAAATTATATGAGAAATACAGATTAAATCGGTCCAGTCCTATATGACTACATCATATATAAATGCCCTACTTAGATAACCAATATCGACGGTCCGGATAAGACGGTCACACCATAAAGTGTTTTGGGCATATTAATGGTGGTTTAATCAATAGACCCCATACTTTGATTATGTTCACCACGGACTAATAAATCAAGTGTATCACCATAAACTTAATCCTCATGTGTGACACACACTAAGTTATATGGCAACATATGATACGACTTGTGGTTTTCAGCAGTGTATTTCTTATGAGCACAAAGAAAATAATAAGATGAAATAAGATCTGTCATTTATTAAATAAAAAAATTACAAAAATTGTCTTTCGGGCGCTACTTCCAACAAGGAGAACTAAATTATTTTATGGGACTACAAGTTAAAAATAGGCATATGGCATTTTCATAAATCAAGCCAAGTACACCAAGTCGATTATAAATTTTGTACAGAAACAAGCAACACTTCAACAACGCATATGAGCACAAATCCAAAGCTAGACAAAGACGGAAAATAGGAAAGATGTTGATAACACTCTTTACAAAAGACTGATTGGCTCTTTGTTGTATATCACTAAAAGCAAACCTGACTCAGCAGTTGGTATTTGTGTTAGGTTTCACTCTCAACCAAAAGAGAGTCAAAACTGAGGGGTCAAACACAAGATGATGAAAGTCAAGGCTCATGTCCGAAGACCAATGGACATGTTTATAATCAAGATATTATGTGATAACATTAAATAATTCTAAGTATATTCATTGATAATTAAATTCTTGTAAATAAAAGGTACTCTGTTCTCACTCTCCTTAAATATCAAAGAAGCAAAATCAGATCTGTTAAGAAAAATTAGATAAGTTAAGTAGAATCATCTCAGTGAAGTAGAATTATATTAGAGAGAAAAATCATATTAGTTGAGTGAAAGTCAGATCAATAGACTATAGCCGCATATGCAAGCTATCTCAGATTAGGAACGTTAGTAAAATCAATTGAGCAAGAACATGACAATTGAGTAGAAGCAAGATCAGTGTACTGAACCAAGATCGGGTGATCAAGGAAGAAATTAATGCAATATTCAAATATATTCTGAAAAATCATGTGAGAAAATAAAGGAGAAATGTTGGCTAATGTTCCAAAAAATCCCTTAAAAAAGGCAACAAAATATACGCATATCATGAAGATCGTGGTCATTAAATAAGGAGAATCGAGAAGAGTAAATTTATGAAATCTAAGGCAACGGGCAGAATTTCAAAATTGGTAAATGGAATTAAGGAGTTGAAGCTATAAATAGAGGATATCAACAAAAGAACAAATAAAAGAATCAACATAGAGAAACGAGACAACTCATATACGATATAAGAATTTGAAAAGTTTTATCTAGAATATTCAATTCAACAAGAGGAGATACCTAAACTGAAATTATCATGGGTGAACTTGAATCCTTGAATCATTCTTGATTCAACCTCTACATCTCATTCAGTGATTTCTGATTAGTGAAAAAACATAAGTCTTTGAAGGACTGAAACAGCGGAAGCAGATTGTGTATGTCAATGAGCTGTGGGAAAGTGATAGTTGTTGAAGGATACTATGAAGGAACATAAAGAGCAGAACCAATAAAGTAGTTTGGAAGGAGTGATTGCTCGCATTGTGAAGCAACTTGAGGAGTTGTGATGTACAATCGAGACTATTGTATTGGAGTAAACAACACGATAGAGATTTCCTCCAATCATCATAGGAGAACAGAGGATTAAGGGATTACACCACCTTGAACCTCTTTAATTTTTTGTGTTCTTTATTGTTTACGCACTTTATTTTTCTGTATCTTACTTTGTGTGTATAATCTTTTGAAAAGAAGTTGATTCAAAGAAATGAAAATCCGCTGCATTCAACTTTTTCAAATAGGTTTTTGAAAATAGTGAACAAGGTCATTCACCCCCTCTTACTCTTGTTCCAGTTTTTCTCTGGGACCAACAATTGGTATCAGAACAATGTTCTTTGTATCAGAACATATTCTGATCTAATTTTGGGTATCAAAAGATCTAGTTTTTCAAAAGAATCTTTTTATGGATTGCATTCGTGAAATCTCAAGGATCCAGGTCTAAGATCTCCGTTTTCAGTGTTGAAAATTTGATGAATATAAGATTCATATGTTGTCTCATCTTGCATCCACACATGATAAAATGATTTATGTAATTGGAGAAGGTCCAATTACAATATTGAAGGAAGGCACAATTGAAGTGAAGAAGGCCAAATAGTTGAGAAGCCCAAGGCAGAGTGGACAAAGGATGATAATAAAAGAGTTAATCATGACTTTGTTGCCAACTATATGATAATGAAAATGCTGGACAATAATATGTTAATGAGAGTTCAATTGCAAGACTACAAAAAATATATAGGATAAACTGGCCTTAATCAATGAAGGATCTGAAGCCATAAAGGAGACTAAGCTCTTTGTAGCAAAACAAAAATTTGACAACTCCAAAATGAAGTCTGGAGAAAAAGTGGAACTAATGGATATAAGAATCATAAGTGAACTAAACCAGCTTGGTCAAACCTACATTCAGAATGAATTATGCTTAAAAATATTAATAGGATTGCCAGAGAAGTGGAGGATCAAGTCAGCTGTTCTCTAAGGAACTTTAAAGCTCAATGAGACTGGCACGTTTAGACTCATGTTAGAGTTAAAGGCATGTGAATTTGAACTAAACAATGAAGATGGTGACAGAGTCAAACTCATAAGACAAGTGCTCGATGGCACCTCACCATGCTTTGGAGACAAGACCTCAAAATAATAACAAAAAGGCACATAAGTGTTGATAGAAAAAATAGCTCTACTGATATAAAGATTTGACAAATTGACCAGAAGACAAACAAGAGGAGGTTCATCAAGAATAAAACACACTGAAATTGATGAAAGAAGCAACAAGAAAGATGACAAGTATCGAAGAAGGAATGACAAGAAAGAGAAGGAGGCTCTCTGCTTCAACTGCAAGAATCTAAGACATTTTAAAATTGATTGTCCTGTTCCAATGGTGAAGAAAAGCATAGAAGAGAAAAGAAAGCACAAATCAGACAGAAGGAGGAGCAGAAAACTCTCAAAGCCAAGACAAGCAGCAACAGCAGTGACGGTGAGTCAACATGTCAGCTGCTCAAACAAATTTGATGAAGAAGTAGCATATCACTATCTAATGGCCAAGAACATTGAAGAACCATAGGCGTTATCTCGTGCTTCATCTTCTAGTGCATCTCACTTTTGATAATTTGACAACGTAAGTCAAAATTCATTATAAACGGAAATTTTATTGTAATTATATTATCGTGGTTAATCAAAATCCTATAAGTTCTTCCGTGTTGGATCTTAGTAATTTCTTGAGCTTTTGTCAAGGATTATTTAGTATTTTAGTTTTTAATCGTTTTGATCTCTTGAATTAAACCATCAATTCAATTGCTTTAGCTATATAATAAATGTTGATAACTATTTAGCGATTGCTAATGTTCTTGTGGTATCGAGAACCTATGTGCTACTCGATAAGTCATAAGCTTCCGTAGGCTAGTGATCGATATCATTAAAATCTCACAACATGCATTCTTTTAAATAACCTTCCAAGTAGTAGATCTTGTTACAAAATATATAATTTTATAGCATATTCCATCGCTTAGATAACTTACCCTAACGAAGGCACAACCCACATTTTAACAGATGTATGCTCTAACCAACATAATGTGTTTTAAGATATGCCCCCTTCCCCTTCCTCTTCCCCCCCCCCCACCCAAAAAAAAAAGCATTTTAATTCAGAAACCCATACACACATGCTTACATTTTACAACAAACAAATCAATGGGGTAAAGAGTGAAGTGCATGAGAAGCGGGGGCAGAGCTACCTTACCAATATAGGGGTCTTTGGATCCATGGGTTTCCCTGGGGGGCTAACGGGGACATGGCCCATGACCCCCTTCAAATCGAGAAATTTAAGGGTCCTGTCAATGTTTTACCCAATAGCATATGTATTTTGTATATTTACATTAGGCTTCAATTATTTACCAACTAGCAAGGTATCACCCTAGTTGTCAGTACTAGAGTATAACTTGGCAAGTGACCAGGGTTCAAGCACCATTGTACATAGATGTTTTTTTTTGGTTATTAAAAATAAAATAAATAGTTGACACTTTGACTTTCAAGTTCCAAATAAACAATTGATAACTCCAATCCAAAATTTTATTCTTCTGCACATGTAAAGAATCTTTTCGGTGAATAATTCTTTGTATGTTGTGGATCAAGCACATTCGAACAGTTAGAAGTATACGAGAAAAAGTTTGGTTCTTGTTTGATTTAAGGAAGTCAAAATATTACAACAATGAATGTTTAATGAAATCTTGTGCTAGTCTTGAAGGGTTTTTGCGACATGATAATGCATCCGATAATGATGGAAGAGACTTATTCATGGAGTTGAAGTTCATGAGAGAATCATTACCGGAGGAAGTGAAGAAGCCAATTGAAGTTCTTAGCTTTTTGAAAATAAACGAAAGATGTTTTCCAAATGGATTACTTTTAGAATATATTTGACTATCCCGGTTACAGTTGCTTCCGAAAAAGAAGTTTTTCAATGTTGAAGTTGATTGAAAATTATTTTCGGTCCACAATGTCACAAGAGAAGTGTTGGATAAATTTGAATAAAAAATTAATAATGGAGGGAAAATCCGAATGGACATGTGACAAATGAGTTGCATCGATTCGGTGAAAGGTTGCAACTAAATAAGGCTTGCACCTGTTCCGTTGAATCACTTTGAAAGGATGCAACCGGTAGTGAATAGTCTCCATTTCCGCCTATAAAACCCCTGCATTACTGAATGAAAAAAAGACAGATTTTGCACATACTATAGACCAAAATTCTGCACAAATAAAAAGCCATTTTTCTGCATAAACACTTGTGCATAGTCAGAGATATTCAAGGCCGAATCAGTTCGCCGCATGTTCACATCTAAGTGCAAGACTAGAACAAAGTGACTGTTGTATCTTGGGAGACGATTGCCATTACCGTGTACACATAATTGGGGCGAAATGTCTTAAGGACAGAGTGTTGCACTCGCCTCAGTCAATAAGTTTTCTATCCTATTTTATGTTTTCGTTTTTGCTTCAATTTTTGTGTTAAACAGCATGCTAGATTACTAATTTCCCCAACAATCTTAAGACGTTTTTTTAATGGTATTGATGCATGCTGTTCCATTTCTGTGATCAATTCAGATCGGGTAATAACAATTATGAGAAAATTGGATTTATTCGACATTGGAATATAATGCATATATGTTCGAATATTTTAGCAAGATATAATCAGAACGCCCGTTCGGACACGAGTCCTATCCGAAATCGAAGCGTTAAACGCGCATAATATTAAATAAATAATATTACACGTAAGCCTCTACTACGTCGTACCAAATTAAAGAAAACGGAAGAAAAAATACTCGGGTATTTTTTTCAAACAACCAAGAATGGAAATCAAGAACTAAAGAGGAGATGTACTATTGTTACATTGGAAATAGAAACCAACGAATCCAAAACATACTAATTCCAAAGTACTAAAAGTAAACTACAACATCCAATAGTAATCCAAGTCTATGAAATGAAAGGGAAATAAAAGAATGATAAACAAGATCTTCAACTCCGGCGTCCTCAAAAGTCGTCATCAAAGTCCTCCTCGAAGTCTTGACTAACCTGTTCGTCTTCTCTCCCCCAAACACATAAATAAACATGCATTTGAGGTAAGTATATTGTACAAAGTAAGAAGTATAAGCTACAACTCAATTAAGGTTATTATTAAAAGATTATCTTGGTGAGACCGACTCAATCTAGGGTCCGCTACGTGCCCATCGACACGTCGTGACTATACGTTTCTAGCATAGCTTATCTTTGTTACACCATTATTCAAGGACACAATGCATGGTGAAAATTCCACCACGAGATATACTTGCCAACTACGGTGATTAGCACCGATAGTCCCGGGATCTCCCTGGTATGCATATACGTTCGATGGATTTCCTCCACTACCCTTCAGCCTTTTGAGCCAGTAGCGTTGCCTACCTTTTATGAACGTATCACATCGCCGATTTGAATCAGTGCCTAACCAAGAATAAGTGACGTTTTAGCTTTTACTACACATATGTAATTAATTACTGTGAATTAACTAGCCGTCCCTAGTGTTTTCAAGTAAGCTCCCTCACAAACCCTACTCTCTTCCCTAGACCACTAGACACGGACAAGTCCCAGCACATACACAGACATTGATAAACTCTAGTTCATCAAAGCACAAGCCCTTTCATGCCCTTCCGACGGATCCGAGCTTCAACTCCCTTTAAGAGTACATTCGGTGTTTTAACTGAACGAATCAGAAGTTCAATCGAGGCTTGTTCATGTTTAATTAATATTAACATATCATTATTAAGGGTTTAAAACAGTGAAAACATGATTATGAAACCTGAAAACGAGCTGAAACGATAAAGGCAATAAAATCAAGGTACACAGGTCGAACGCCCGTTTGACTCCCTATGGACGCCCATCCACTAATCCCAAACGCCTGTCTGTCAAAAATGGCTACATCCTGAATCAAAAATCTAACCTCAAACACCCGTCTGAGCACTAGGTCGCGACGCCCGCTTGCCTAATGCAAACGCCCGTCCACCTGGGTTTTCCCCAAAACGCTAAATCTTAAAAACATGATTTCTAAACCGTTTCTAGCCTAGTTAACATCGAAATTAACACAGAAAATCATAGAAAAACTCATCTAACATTACCATAGCATCTAGGATCATTAATCAACAAAAAAAACACCTCTTTCTTACACCTAACCATCTTAAACCTTAAATTAAACCTCAATAACAATAATTGAAATTGTAGGAAGAGCCTCTTACCTTTTAGCAAGCTTAATCAAAACAAAAACGCAGAGAAACAAAGAAAGAACCGATCCTTTTTCTCAGAGAAAACATGTGATAAATCCAAACTTAGATTAGATTCGATCACATGCTTCTAAACGATAAAAACTAGAAATTGATGAGTTTGAATCCATCAAACTCGAACAAGAACAAAACTAGGGCTTAATCATACCTTAAGAAAGATCCAACTTTCTGATATTGAAACGTCAACCTCTTCACGACGATTCCGTTGCTTGACTCTGATTTGAAAACCGTTACGAATTGACTTAGCAATCGATTGAAAACCTCTCAGTCCTAACTCTTGCTCTCACACACGCAGAAGACAAATTTGGAGGTTGAAAATCTGATTCAAAAGGTTAGGGAAAACTTATTGGGTTTATTTTCCTTAAATAGGAAAATCCCAATAATTAACCTAAATCCTTATTTTCCTTAATTACCCTTACTAATCAGATTTCTTTCCCCATATATATATATATATATATATATATATATATATATATATATTTCAAAAAATACATATATAAAATTAATAAAATACTCAAACTCCGAATAAAAGGAACTGAACCCAATATTTTGTTTTCGCAAAATGACACGTCTGCTATTTCCCGAAAATCGGAATATTACATTCTTCCCCCCTTAAAGGAGTTTCGTCCTCGAAACTAGGACATACCTGGTAAGTCCATAAAATCTGGGAACTCGCTGATCATATCGTCCTCGACTTCCCAAGTAGCTTCATCCGGTGAATGGTTGCTCCATTGCACCAAAACCAAAGGAATCATCTTTCTCTTAACCATCTTTTCCTTCCGGTCCAAAATCCTGATCGGTTTCTCATCATAAGAAAGATTATCTTGTAGGATCTCCGGATCAATCGTGATCTCAACATCTGTCTTGGTGAAACACTTCTTCAGCATCGAAACATGAAACACATTGTGGACTCTTGACATGGATTCCGGTAACTTAAGCTTATAAGCCAACGGTCATATTCTTTCTAGAATCTCAAAAGGTCCAACATACCTTGGGCTTAGCTTTCCCCTCTGTCCAAAACGTTTCACTCCCTTCATTGGGGAAGCTCGTAGATACACTCTTTCACCAACTTCAAATTCAAGAGGTCTTCTTCTAACATCTGCCCAACATTTCTGTCTATCTTGAGCTGCTTTCAGGTTCTTCTTAACCAACTGAACCCTTTGTTTAGCTTGCTCTACCAACTCTGGCCCGGTGATCTGTCTTTCCCCAACTTCATCCCAAAACAGCGGCGTTCTACATCTTCTTCCATACAACGCTTCAAACGGTGGCATGCCTATACTTGCATGATAACTGTTGTTGTAGGAAAACTCTGCTACTGGTAGGTAATCATCCCATGATCCGCCTACTTCCAAAACACAAGCTCTCAACATATCTTCAAGTGTCTGGATGGTCCTCTCTGATTGTCCATCTGTCTGGGGATGAAAGGCCATACTCAAATCACCAACATTAGGCACACACAGGCGATCCTGATACCACAGGTTTCCGTTCTTGTCTAACACATAGCCAACCGTAGGCTTTTCTCTTGCAACGCGCTTCAAGTCAACCAAAACTGGGTCTTCATCTTGCTTTTCCCGAATATCATCCATCAACTCAGACCTTGCTAACAACGGTGCCACAAACTGCCGGTCTTCAATCTGATCAAAACTTCGGATTTGCAGCCCATCTAGCCTTTCTACCACGACTTCAACACTAGAAACTACAAACATTGGTTTTCTGCTCAAAGCATCTGCCACTACATTTGCTTTACCCGGATGGTACTGAATATCCAAGTCATAATCCTTTACGAACTCCAGCCATCTCCTTTGTCTCATGTTCAAATTCTCTTGGGTAAAGAAATACTTCAAGCTCTTGTGATCGGTGAAGATCCTCGCCTTAACTCCGTACAAGTAGTGCCTCCAAGTCTTTAGGGCAAACACTACTGCTGCCAACTCTAAGTCATATGTTGGGTAATTCTTCTCATGCACCTTCAACTGTCTGGATGCATAAGAAATCACCTTCCCTCCTTGCATCAACACACAACCCAAACCTTGTCCCGAAGCATCTGTGTAAACGTCATAATTATCAAAGATCTCCGGAACTGCCAAAACTGGGGCTGTAGTCAACTTCTTCTTCAACGTCTGAAAAGCCTCTTCACACTCACTGGTCCACTTGAACTTTACATTCTTTTGAGTGAGCCGGGTAAGTGGTGTAGCTATCTTCGAGAAGTCTTGCACAAATTTCCTATAATATCCAGCCAAACCGAGGAAACTTCTAACCTCTAAAATGGTAGTCGGTCTGGACCACTTCTCAACTGCTTCAATCTTTGCAGGATCAACCTTAATGCCATCTCCAGAAATGACATGACCCAAGAAACTCACCTGATTCAACCAAAAGTCACACTTAGAGAACTTGTCATACAACTGGTTCTTCTTCAAGGTCTCTAACACTATCCTTAAGTGTTCCTCATGCTCTTTCTCATCCTTAGAGTACACTAGGATGTCGTCTATGAATACTATCACAAACTTATCCAAATATGTCATGAAAACACGCTGCATCAAATCCATAAATGCAGATGGAGCATTAGTGAGTCCAAAAGGCATAATCAAGAACTCATAATGTCCATACCTCGTACTAAAACCCGTCTTCGGTATGTCCGCTACCTTGACCTTCAACTGATGATATCCTGACCTAAGATCAATCTTGGAAAACACTCTCTTGCCTTGCAACTGATTAAACAAATCATCAATCCTTGGCAAAGGGTATTTATTCTTGATGGTGAGGTTATTCAATGCTCTGTAGTCTACGCACATCCTCATACTACCATCCTTCTTCTTGACAAATAACATTGGGGCTCCCCAAGGCGAAGTACTAGGCTGAATTATATTCCTCTCAAGCATGTCCTTAAGCTGAGCTTTCAACTCTTTCAATTCAGCCGGTGCCATTCTACGGGGTGCCTTAGCAACTGGTGCCGCTCCTGGTATCAACTTGATCTCAAATTCAATCTCTCTATCCGGCATGTCTCCAGGTAACTCCTCTGGGAACACTTCAGGGTATTCTTTTACTACAAGGGTTTTCTCTAACTCGGGCTTCACTTGTTCCACATCCACTGCGTACAACAAGTAGCCTTCACAACCTTTCTGACAAGCCCTTATAGCCTTAACCGCTGAAATTATCGGATGACGCTTCTTGCTAGGCTTGTACACATTGCCCTGATAAGTCTTATCGGATTTTCCGGGTATCTTAAAGGTCACTTTCTTTCCTCGGCAATACAGATGGACAAAATTCTCGGATAGCCAATCTATTCCAAGAATCACATCAAAGTCTGAAAAGTCTAAAACTGTGAAGTCGCTTTTGCATCGGTATGATCCAACTTGGACTTCCACTTGTGGTATCATCCTAGTTACCTTTGTTACATTTCCTAACGGTGTAGTTATCTCCAAGGTGTTTCTTAAGGGTTCCGAGGGTAGATTCAACTTCTTAGCTACCTTAGTCGACACGAAGGTATTAGACGCTCCCGTATCAAACAAAGCTCTGACCACTAGATTATCTAACATTATCGTACCTAAGATGCATATTCATTTATTTAAATAAAATTACAGCATGAGTAAACGTGCTATAAAAATATCTTAACAAAATAAACAACAACAATAAGCTACTTGAGATAACATCATCCTCTGGTTCTGCATCTCTAGCATCAGCCGCAAAAACACGAACTGGGCGACTTGGGCCGCCTTTTCCATTCCCTTGCTTCTGTACATTCGAACTCCCCTTTGTTGGACACATCTTAGCAAAATTCCCTAGCTCTCCATAGTAGTAGCAGCCGCCTGTATTAGCCTTACACTCACCTGAGTGATTCTTGTTACATTTAGGGCAAACTGGTGCTCCGGTTGGTGGTTTACTTGCTGCAGGGGCTGTCGTCTTCTTGAAATTCTGTTGCAGTGCTCCCCGGTTATTGCCTTGGCTCGTGCCAAAACTCCTTTTGTTCCCACTATCAACCGTGGCCTTTTTCCTGAATGTCTCAACCTCTAAGGCCTTATTCAACAACTCAGCCATATTCTTGGCTGTGAAACCTAACATACCAGACTGTATCTGATACGATAACCCTTCCTTGTATAGGGCCATCTTTCTCTCTTCTACCTTCATTAGCTCGGGGTAAAATCTTCCCAACTCGTTAAACTTGTTGGTGTACTGCGATACCGTCATATAGTTACCCTGCTTAAGCTTCAAAAACTGACTTGCCATGTCTGCTTGCACGGTGGCTGGAAAGTACTCATTATAAAACATGGCCTTAAAACCTTCCCAGTCTGTCACTTTACCATTCATGCTCTGTATAGCATCTATCCATGCTTCAGCTGCACCCAAAAGGAGACTAACCGCCAACTGTGCCATCTCAGTCTCAGGGACATGTATGTTCCTACATGCCTTCTCAAAACTTCTTATCCACTCTTTAGCCTTCGAATGCTCAACATTCCCAAAGAAATCCTGGACTTTGTTCCTTCTCAACCTTGTATACCACCTGAACAGCGGTGCTGCTCGAAAAATTGGTCTAATCAAAGGGGCTTGTGGGTACACCTGAGGGGTATCCGCTTTCTTAAATGGTGAGTTGGAAGCAGAAATTTATATGGAACAACCTGAAGGGTTTGTGGTTCCAGGCCAAGAAAGAAAAGTGTGTAAACTTGTGAAATCACTGTAAGGGCTTAAGCAAGCACCTAAACAGTGGCACTTGATATTTGACCAAACAATGATGGCAAATAGCTTTAGAATCAATGAATGTGATAAGTGTGTCTACATAAAGACAACACCTAAAGCCTACGTGATAGTATGTTTGTATGTGGACGACATGCTAATCATGGGTAGTGATCATGAGTTCATCGTGAACACTAAGAGAATGTTGACTAAGAGCTTCGAAATGAAGGATATGGGAGTTGCTGACGTTATACTTGGGATTAAAATCTCAAAAATGTCTGATGGGTTGATGTTGTCACTGGCTCACTATGTAGAGTCTATTCTTAAAAGATTTAAGGCTTTTGACAAGAGTCCTGTTAAAACTCCACTTGACTTAAGTAAACACTTAGTAAAAAATAGAGGTGAACCTGTAAGACAATTGGAATACTCACAAGTGATTGGTAGTCTGATGTACATTACAAATTGTACAAAACCAGACTTGGCTTGTGTAGTGAATAAATTGAGTAGGTTCACTTGTAATCCAAGTGAGGATCATTGAATAGCCCATGACAGGATGTTAAGGTATTTGAAATTTACAATGAACCTCGGAATACAGTATACAAGATATCCAACAGTATTGGAAGGATACTATGATGCAAATTGGATATCTGACTGTAAGGATTCAAAATCAACCAGTGGATATGTATTCACTATTGATGGTGCTGCAGTGTCCTGGAAATCAACAAACAGACATGCATAGCTCGATCCACTATGGAATATGAGTTTATTGCATTGGATAAAGCTGGTGAAGAGGCAGAGTGGCATAGGAATTTCTTAGAGAATATTCATTGTTAGCCAAATCTAATTCCTCCAATTGGCATACATTGTGATAGTATGTCGGCTATAGGACGTACACAAAGCTATATGTATAATGGTAAGTCTCAACACATACGTCGTAGACACAATACCATCAAACAATTGATCTCTAATGATTTGATTTCCTCGATTGTATAAAGTGGAAGGAGAATATTGTAGATCCGCTATGAAAAAGGTTTAGCTAGAGATCGAATGTCAATCTTGACAAACGGAATTAATGGGACTTAAGCCTATTATGCATGTTCCCTTATAATGGCAACCCAACCATAGTGACTGGAGATCCCAAGATCATGGTTCAAAAGGAACAACTAAGTTACGAGGGACAGTTAGCACTTATCCATTTTGTTAAAACAAAAGTGCTGTCTGCTGAAGGATTCAGGTTAAGCATAAAGCTTTTAATGATTCCTATATCTTGGTCAAGCCAAGTGGGGTATTGCAGAGTACTCATTATAGGAGGTCACCTATATAAGTGGAAGTGGGGCCGCTTCTATGAGAATTTGAGGGTTGAATTCTCTAACAAACTTTCTGAAACAAAGGTCTTCCAGGGCCAAAATGGACACAACCATGAGAACTTTGAGAAGACCAGGGGGTCTATTGTGTGGGTATCATTGTCTAGGAATGCACCAAAGCCTGAGCAGTTCAAGACCTAGTTCACTGCTTAGCCGAGTATGTCCGATGGTATTCTACTAGAGAAGGTTAAAGGCAGCAAACCACCTCGCCCGACGCAATAGAACTCCGTTTGATATCTCTTCAGAGTCTGCATTTGCACTTGCATTAATTTTCATTCATGTGGGGGATTGTTGGATAAATTCGAATAAAAATTAATAAGGGAGGGAAAATCCGAATGTACATGTGACAAATGAGTTGCATCGGTTCGGCGAAAGGTTGCAACCAAATAAGGTTTGCACCTGTTCGGTTGAATCATTTTGAAACATGACGGTCAAATTCGTAAAATTATTTACCATCAATCTACCCTGGATTTGTGTTCTCAATGGGTATAATATGCATGAAATCATGGGTTAATTAGCTAAATGTCACTAAGCCACGTCCGCGGTGACGAAATTGTTATTATGCGTATTAACAGTGTATTTTATGCATTATTTGCTAGAAATAGAAGCTACTATGTGTGGTATGGTTTTATTGACAGATGGACAACTGTTCGAAGCATCATTTGGGCTGAATATAAGAGTTAATCGATAGAGAACTGAACGGAGCTGAAGGTTGAAGTGTTTCGAGGGGAGATTGGACCCGACAATCTGATTGGTCATCTTTCAATGCAGTTTACGAAGCTTTATAAGAGGAATTGGGCTTGGAGTTTTTCATGAACGTTATAGGGCCTGAAACAAGGATTCAAACAGACTTTGAATCACCCAAATCAGAGTTACGTAGGACAAGTTACGGTACAAATACCGAAGCTGGGCCTAGGGTATTCCAAGTTAAGTCGGCAGTAGGAGAAAGACGAACATACCCTTGGTAACCCGGGAGGTACCGCCGACTTACCGAGGCCTAGAATCTTCCAGAAACGTGTTTTCTTGTCCTCCAAGCATTGGGTTTACCCCTAAGTCGGTTTATACACCTATATAAAGCCATTAAGAGCTGCGAAATTGTATTCATCTTCCATTCTATCATTCATTCATAGATCTATTCATAAATTAGATACAATGTAGTCTTTTGGATATAAATTCTTCTTTTCTTTCTTGCAAATAAGTCATGACTCTTTCATTATTGATTTGTGCTTGGTTTATGATCTTCATGGATCGTCTTGCGTCGCCGGAGGGAGAGAGAATAGAAGAGTAGATCTATTCTTTCGTCATGGGTAAGATCTATTCCATTGTTTTATTTCTTTCTTAGCTTCAGGATTGTTCTTGTGCTAGATCTGGATTATGCTTGCATCTAATAATCTATGAATTAATTAAACGAACCTTAATCTTTATTCGATTCATTAATATGAAATGCAGAATTATGGGTTGCGCTCTTCAGATCTGCGACGGTCTTTATCGGTAGATCTGAATACCTAAAAAATCCTAAGTCTGTGGTTCGGCGTCAGCTACGTTGATGGATAAGGTTTAATTTACATGTTAGTAGTTTGATCAATTATTTGCATATCTTCGTAAACTAGCATGAAATAAATAATAGTGAAGTGCTACGTTTGGACAATATCTTGATGGACCCTAGAACGTCTTTGGTCAATGTCGATACCGTTTCAGGCGGGTTTGCGGTATGAGTTAGCGCCAATATCGGCAATTCTAGTTCTTTATGCGTATGGGCTATTACGGACCAATTAAGGAGGGTAGTTGGCGTATAGATTATCTACCGCCATTGTCGGAGTAGATAGGGTCGAATTTGCACCCATAGCTTAATTACAAAAATGGATCAGATGAGGATTAAGGGGAGATTAGTTATGAATAGTTTGGTTAATGCCTTTTCGATACATGATTGATGATTGGTTTATTTGCATACCTTTTATTTACTGTTCCTTTATGTTGGTCAATGACCACCCCTATCCGATTGACCTATGAATTGTGTTTGTGTTTAGCATTATTAAATAATAGTCTCTGTAGGATCGACCTTGACTCGCCCTTGCTATACTACGATGGACCTAGTACTCTTGCTAGTATTTCATATGTGTTAAGTGACTTACATGCGATCAAGTTTTTGGCACCGTTGCCGGGGACTATTTATTTAATTGTTAGGCATAGCCATTAATTTATCGTAAACCTTTTTGTAAGTTTTTTTCCGATAATCGAATAAAAGTGGGAAGGTTTTTTTTCATCGTCATGTTCCTAAGGCTGTTGGGCAAAGGATGTGTGGGAATTTTTTTTACTTCACATGATTATTTGGTTATTATTTTGAGTCTTGAGTCATTTTATTTTTATTTGGAGTCTTATAATAGTTTTATTGTGTTTAAGTAATAAAGTTGTTATGTATTGGCTTAAAATTGTTTATTGCACTTCTTATTTTCAGTTGTTCTATTTACTGCCACATTACATAACTATTTTGTTACTTATTCGCGTCTCGTTGTACTAATGGCCTTTGTGCAAGAATTGTTTGTATTAGCCGACCTAGTACAGATTAGTTTTTGGAGAAGACAACTTTGGTTCCAGTTCAATGATATGATTTGCTTCAGACAGTTAGCCGAGTTCTTCAATTTTCTAAAGCTAAGTGTTTTTCCTACTTTTTTTTGCTTTACTTTTCACATTGGGGACAATGTTGAGTTTTAAAAAGTGAGGTGGTAGGCATAACACTTAGTTTGAAAATTGAGACACACTTACACTTACTTTTGTGAATTTCGATTTTTCGAATTGAATTAAATAAAAACCTTAAACCGTTGAAACTGCTTAATTACATACTTAATTCATTAATGTTGGATAAGGGGTTTGTCAACTATTTGAAGTAGTGGTTTATTAATCACCTATCTTGTTGTGGACTCGACCATTTTAGTATAGATGACGCATTATTCAATTTAGTATGAAAGAATGAGCATGTGTTATGATTGCATGAAGTAGTGACTTATTAATTATTATTTTACCATTGCATTCAATTTTTGAGCACGCAATTTGAATGAGAAGTATTTGGATAAGATGAAGAGTTATCCTAGACTGGGAAAATCGATATTTGTCGGTGGATATACTTTAACCAATTGTTGTAGGATGATGGTAGCAATCATGATGTTGGGTAACGAGACAAAACGGTGTTGTGAGTGAGAGAGAAAAAAATAGTGAGGAAATCTGCCAGAAAAAAAAAGAAAAATTAAATAAAAAAATGAAAAAAAAAGATATGCAATAAAGGCAGTGAGGGAAGCGAACTCGTGTAAAAAGGCAATAAGGTTTCATGTTGTTTGCCTGTGTCTGAAGGCAAGAGGAGCGAGTGTGCACATTGGTAAGTAAGGATTGTGGTGTCTCTATAACTTCATTCTTTTCTTGGATGCACTATCACAAAAGATTTATCACACGACACATTGATGCATTGGTAGGTGGTGATGAATGGGGAACTTATGAATTTTTGTATGATACATGTTTTGCCTGAAATCCTTATTCATATAATGTGATTATGTCTGCGTCACTGTTGTTTGAGAGTTATTGCACACACACGTCGGTTCTACTATGAGATAGTGCTTAATGGATCACTGATGGATATGTGTTGACCCTCATCTTATTTATCATTCTTGAATGAGGCTGTTCTTAATTAGTTTGTAATTGTTTATGGGGTTGTTTGCTATGGTTTTTGCTCAGGACGATCAAAAGCAAAGTAGGGGGTAATTGATGACGGTCAAATTGGTACCATTATTTACCATCAATCTACCCCGGATTTGTGTTCTCAATGGCTAAAATATGTATGAAATCATGGGTTAATTAGCTAAATGTCACTAAGCCACGTCCGGGGTGACGAAATTGGTATTATGCGTATTAACCGTGTATTTTATGCGTTATTTGCTAGAAATAGAAGCTACTATGTGTGGTATGGTTGTATTGACAGATGGACGAGTGTTTGAAGCATCATTTGGGCTGAATATAAGAGTTAATCGATAGAGAACTGAACGGAGCTGAAGGTTGAAGTGTTTCGAGGGGAGATTGGACCCGACAATCTGATTGGTGATATTGAAAGGCAGTTACGAAGCTTTACAAGAGTAATTGGGCTTGGACTTTTTCATGAAAGTTGTAGGTCCTGAAACAAGGATTCCAACACACTTTGAATCACCCAAATCGGAATTATATAGGCCAAGTTATGGTCCAAATACCGAAGCTAGGCCTAGGGTATTCCAAGTTAAGTCGGCAGCAGGAAAAAGACGAACATACCCTCCGTAACCCGGAAGGTACCGCCGACTTACCCAGGCCCAGAATTTTCCAGAAACGCCTTTTCTTGTACTCCAAGCATTGGTTTTACCCCTAAGTCGGTTTATACACCTATATAAAGTCATTAAGAGCTACGAAATTGTATTCATCTTCCATTCTATCATTCATTCATAGATCTATTCATAAATTAGATACAATGTAGTCTTTTGGTTATAAATTCTTCTTTTCTTTCTTGCAAATAAGCCATGAGTCTTTCATTTTTGAATTGTGCTTGGTTTACGATCTTCATGGATCGTCTTAAGTCGCCGGAGGGAGAGAGAATAGAAGAGTAGATATGTTCTTCGTCATGGGTAAGATCTATTCCAATGTTTTATTTCTTTCTTAGATTCATGATTGTTCTTGTGCTAGATCTAGATTATGCTTGCATATAATCATCTATGAATTAATTAAAAGAACCTTAATCTTTATTCGATTCGTTAATATGAAACGCAGAATTATGGGTTGCGCTCTTCAGATCTACGACGGTGTTTATCGCTAGATCTTAATACCTAGTAAATCCTAATTCTGTGGATCGGCGACAGCTATGCTGATCAATAAGGTGTAATTTACATGTTAGTAGCCTGATCAACTATTTGCATGTCTTCGTAAACTAGAATGAAATACGAATAGTGAAGTGCTATGTTTGGACAATATCTTGATGGACCCTGGGAATGTGCTGGTCAATGTCGACAGCTGTCTAGGCGGGTTTGCGGTATGAGTTAGCGCTCAATATCGACAATTCTAGTTCTTTATGCGTATGGGCTAATACGGACCAATTAAGGAGGATAGCTGGCGTATAGACTTTCTACTGCCTGGAGTAGATAGGGTTAGGAATTGCACCCGTAGCTTAATAACAAATATGGATCAGATGAGGATTAAGGGGAGATTAGTTATGAATAGTTTGGTTAATGCCTTTTCGATAAATGATTGATGATTGGTTTATTTGCATCCCTTTTATTTACTGTTCCTTTATGTTGGTCAATGACCACCCCTATCCGGTTGACCTATTAATTGTGGTTGTGTTTATCATTATTAAATAATAGTCTTTGTGGAATCGACCTTGACTCGCCCTTGCTATACTACGATTGACCTAGTACTCTTGCTAGTATTTCGTGTGTGTTAAGCGACTTAGACGCGATCAGATGCAAACGGTAGTGAATAGTCTCCATTTCCGCCTATAAAATCCCTGCATTATTGAATGAAAAAAAGACATATTTTTGCACATACTACATACCAAAATTTTGCACAAATAAAAAGCCATTTTTCTGCATAAACACTTGTGCATAGTCAGAGATATTCAAGGCCGAATCAGTTCGCCGCCTGTTCACATCTAAGTGCAAGGCTAGAACAAGGAGACTGTTGTATCTTGGGAGACGATTGCCATTACCGTGTGCACATAACCAGGGCAAAAACGTCTTAAGGACAGAGTGTTGCACTCGCCTCAGTCAATAAGTTTTCTGTCCTATTTTATGTTTTCGTTTTTGCTTCAATTTTTGTGTTAAACAGCATACTAGATTGCTAATTTCCCCAACAAGAAGTTGAACTGTTTGGCTATTTTGTCAATTGAACAAGATTTGATTGATGACATTGACCACGTGAGTTTTAAAGTACTTATGCTTCTAAAAATAATAAGAGAGTGGTGTTTAAGTGATTCTAAGTAATAATACTTCCAATAACAATTTCTTTTGTTTGAAAAGTTTACAATGTTATTATTTGATTTGGAAAATTTCCATTTTTTTGTTACTTTTTTGTTACTGTTTGTTTTTTTTAGAAAGGCCTAATTTTTTTTTTTGCCCCGAGCCTATATTTGGATATGGAGGCCCCTATTTGGATCCCCTAAAAAAGATTATGTGATTTATAATAATAAAATGTTTGGATCTTCTTAAAGAAAATTTACTTTGATTTTTTTTTTTATAGACCTCTGAAAAAGAAAAATAAAACTGTGAATGCGCTATGGAATAGAAATACATGTTTTCGGGGGTATAAGAGAGAACCCATTCAAGACAAGTAGATAGTAAGATAAAGTAAATTGTTCGACACAAACAATTGTTTCAAATACACAAAGCCAGAAAAGTACGTTTACCTTCCTATTACACAAATATGAAGGTAATCCCGCAAATACATTCTATGTATAATCCAAGAGCCAACCGCGTTCTTATTTAATATTGTTTTGGCATCCCTCAAACAAATTACATCCACATGAGTTTATTTTGTCACATTCATCATAAAACCAGCATTTATATTTGGTGCAATCGGCAGTTGTGTCATCACGTCGCTTATAGGTAGATGAGAGGATCTTACGATGCGCTTTAAACTTTTCTTCTGCTGAAATTCTTAGTAGAATGTTTTGGGCTCGACTACACCTGTAAGAGTGAAACAATTTATTTTTCTTCTTCTTGCCTTTAATGAATAACGAAGAGCTCTGAATTAAAAACCGGGAATAAACACCAGCGCCGTAGCACAACATGGCGTGAACACTTAGGATCCCACCAAATAAACTAAATGTAATAAAGTCATGTTTCAGAGAAGAGATTAGATTGCAGAATATTAGCAACAAAAAAAAAAAAAAAAAAAAAAAAAAAAAAAAAAAAAAAGAAAAAGAAAAAAAGTTTACCTGTAAAGATGATAAAAGAAAGAGAAAACTTACATGTAAAGATGACTAAAATGAAGACCAAGTTCACTAGCTTGGCCATATGAAAAATTCCTTTAATTTTCGTCCAGGGTGCGATAAAGCTTTAAAATATATATAGCTATTTATTTCGGCAGCAATATATAACGAATTTTTGAACTGTAGCAACGAATGGGTTATCAAAAATGGGTTTCGCAAGTGATTTTATCCAATGTCACAAGATGACAATATTTGTCGTTGCCGTGATTACATGCCGTCCTGCAATATTCGGATCATTCCATTGTAACCAAATACGAACTAAAATGTAAAAGTTTTTTCACAACTCGATTTTAGTCGGAATGTCGATTTTAGATAGATATTGTGTCAAGAAAATATTTGACGTTCTAACTCAAATTTGATGAGAATAAAATTTATGATCTAACTCAAATTCGTGTACATGATTAAGCATGTTATGACGGATCGATCAAGAAGTGATGGTGATTGTGAGTAAAAATAAAAGATAAACAAGTAAACAAACACAGAAACAAGAAAAACACAGATTTAACGTGGTTTCCGACAATTGCCGACTACTCCACGGACAAACGAGGATATTTTATTATCACGAGAAAGTTACATCAAGTTACAATTAATACAGACGGTATTTATAGCCTTGGGAATCCAACCCTAACCAACTAACCAGTCAACCCAATAAATGACTGAAATACCCCAGAAATAACTCGAACAAACATGCAGCAGACGTGTTCTACAAGTCTGCTGAGCATCAACCTGCTTGTCTTCTGTAGACTCGCGCCTCAAGAGTTGATCAACCTCTGCCGATCGCCCTCAAATTTGAACTAGATTTCAGCAGATACTTCATACATAGCTGACCAGAACATGTTTCCATACCAGACATCAGTAGCATAAGTTTAAGTCAACATTACAAATCTCCACCTTGACTTTAACTTCAAGCAAACTGACCAGATGCACAACCAAGTGCTAGATTTCCTCTTTGTCTTTGAATACCTCTGCAGACCCCACAACATCAGCTGAGTATTCCCAGATTCAGATTAACAGCTTTGAATATTTAGTAAGTCCAGACACAACTAAGACTTGCCCCTTGGAACTGGTTTAGTGAACATATCAGCAGGATTAACATCAGTGCTTTGATCTTCTCCACTTTAACCCTCCTCTCATTTCTTAGAAAACGGTACCTAACATCAATGTGCTTGGTTCTCTCATTATGAACTTGATCCTTAGCCAAACATATTGCACTAAGACTGTCACATTACACCTTGGCATGATCTTGATGCAGACTCAGATCATTGACTAGCCATTTTAACCAGATTGCTTCCTTTGTTTATTCTATCAGTGTCATGTATTCTGCTTCAGTAGTAGATAATGTCACTGTACCTTGTAAAGTTGCCTTCCAACTTACCACAGAATCACCCAAAGTAAACACATACCCTGTCATAGATCTCCTACTGTCCACATCAACGGTGTAATCAAAATCACAGTACCCTATGACAAAACATTGAATACCACCTCCATAAATGAGTCCAATATCTGATGTACCTCTAAGGTACTTGAATATCCTCTTCACTACTTTTCAGTGTTCCTTTTCTAGTTGAGCCAATAACCTGCTGACAACACTGACTGTATGAGCCAAATCAGGCCAAGTACAGAGCATGGCATACATTAAATTGCCCACTACACTAGCATATAGGAATTCTTGACATGTATTCTTCCTCTTCAGCTGATTCTGGAGGAAACATAGCAGACGGATGTAGATTTGGTGCTATAGGAGTAGATGTAGGTTTGGCTGCTGACATGCCAAACTTGGATAATATCTTCTCAATATACCCCTACTGAGACAAGAATAGCATCCCCTGCTTCCAATCTCTATAGATCTCCATCCTCAAAATTTTCTTTGCATTCCCCAATCCTTCATCTCAAATTCAGCCTTGAGCAGATTCTTCAGATCTTGAGTATCAGACTTGTTTGCAGCAGCTATCAGCATATCGTATACATACAACACTAGGTAGATGATTGAACCATCCTTCAACTTGCTGTGATACACACAACAATCATATGGACTTCTGTTATAACCTGCTGAATCATATAGCTGTCAAACTTTTTATACCACTGCCTTGGGGGCTGCTTAAGTCCATACAAGGACTTCTTCTACTTGCAAAAATATCCTTCCTTTCTAGGAACTTGGAAACCCTCTGGCTGAGTCATATAAATTTCCTTATCTACATCTCCATGTAGAAAGGCTGTCTTCACATCCAATTGCTCTAGTTCAAGATTCGATGTGCCACTATTGCTAACAAAGACTGACGGAAGTATGTCTGTCGACCACTAGAGAAAATCTCTCTCTTCATATTGTACCCTCTCTTTCGGACTGAACCCCCTAGCATCCAAACGTGCCTTATATATGATATCCTCAGCAGATGTCATTCTTTCATTTTTCTTGAATATTCATTTACAGCTGACCACCCTTCTATCTTGTGGTTGTTTGACCAAATCCCAAGTCTCATTCTTCTGAAGTGACTCCATTTCTTCTCCCTTAGCAACAAGCCATTAAGATGCCTCAGAACATGTCACAGCTTCCCTGTATGTGTTTGGTTTAAAACCATCCACTTCCTCAGCTACTTGTAGTGCATATCCAACCATATCCTCCTGAAACCCATATCTTCTTGGAGGTCTGATATTGGTCCTCCTAGCTCTACTGAGAGCTATACCCCGCTGACCAACATTAGTTGTTTAAGTGTCTATTGACCCTTGTTCATTAGTTTGGCTTGGATCCAGCTATGGATCTGCTGATTGTTGACCATCCCCTGCTGAGTCTTCTGATTCAGTAGACTCTACTTGAAGCTCTACTTGTTTGTCAACCTTCTCAGTCTCAGATCCAATTTCAGATTCAGATGTGGCCCTCACAGATGAGTTAAGCATAGAATTTTCATCAAAGACTACAATCCTTAACTCCATCTCCATATCCAACAAACACACCCTTCTTAGCCCTAGGTTCCAATTTACCCTCACTGACATGATAGTAGACAGTGCTTCCAAAAACCCTAAGTCCAGAGTAGTCTGTTGAATATCCTGACCGAACATCAAGTGGTGTTTTAAGTTTGATCCCAATGTGAGACCCCCTATTGATTAAGTAGCAGGCTGTATTGACAGCCTCTGCCCAAAATCTTCTTGCTAGACAAGAATTATAGAGCATGCACGTTGCCCTCTCCAGAAGAGTTTGATTCATTCTTTCTACAACACCATTCAGCTGTGGAATATCTCTTATAGTATGATACCCAGCAATGCCTTCATTCTTGCAGAATTCATCAAACTCAGACCAATAGAATTCTAGTCTATTATCAGTTCTAAGTCTCTTGATCTTTCTCACTGTCTGATTTTCAACCAAGGCCTTCCACTGCTTGAAGTGTTTGAATGCTTCACTCTTGTGCTTCATCATAACTACCCAAACCATCCTTGAATTATCATCTATGAAAGACACAAAATACTTGTGACCACCCAATGACTCCACCCTTGAAGATCCCCAACAATCAGAATGGACATAATTAAGTGTCCCTTTTGTGATGTGAATTTCTTTTAGGAACTTGCTCCTATGTAGCTTCCCAAACACACAGTGTTCACAAAATTCCAACTCCTTGACCTTATACCCCCCAAGTAGATCAGACTTAGACAGAATTTGCATCCCTCTTTCATCCATATGGCCTAATCTCATATGCCACAACTTAGTCAATTGTGACTGGTGAACCTCTGTTGATGCAACAACAAAGAGAACTGATCTGATGAGACCCTTGTAATATGTATAATGTCTCCTATCTGATACCCTTCAGAATCACACTTGAACCCTTATAGACATTCACTACTCCACCTACACCCTTGAACTTGAACCCTTTGTTGTCTAGTAGACTAAGTGAAATCAAATTCTTGGTCATTTGTGGAACATGCCTGACCTCCTTCAGTGTGCAGAATTTACCATCATGTATCCTTAGTTGGATTGATCCAATCCTAAATATTTTGCAGACCTTGATGCTGGCCATAGCAATATGGCCTATATCCACCTGCTGATAATTTGAAAACCATTCCAAACACACATGATAAGATGCCCCAGTGTCCAGACTTTACGAAAATGGATTCCTATTCGAAGAGTGCATAATCGCATTGACTCTGAAACTGCTAAGGCCAGATCTTCTTCAGTATTGGTGTCTTGTTCTACCAAAGCAGTTGTACCCTGCTGCTTTTTCCTCTTTGGACATTCATTTTTCCAATGCCCCTGCGCCTTACAGTAATTACAGATATCCTTAGCTTTAGGACACTTGGAATTATATTTGAATTTCTTCTTTCCAGAATTTCCTGGTCCCCCTGCTGACTCCACTGGCCACCAATCCAGCAGACTGACTATCTGTCCCAAAACCAGATGCCTTATGGCGTAGCTCTCGATCATGGAGTGATGATCTCATATCCTCCAATGACACTGATTCCTTCCCAACAATAAAGGACTGCACAAAGTTCTAATATGATGCAGGAAATGATACAAGTAGAATCAATGCAGCATCCTCATCTTCAATCTTCACATCAATATACCTTAAATCAAGCAATATTGTGTTCAGCTGGTCTAGATGATCCTTCAACTGAGGACCCTCATGCATCCTTAAATTTAATAAATGTTGTTTCAACAACTTGTTGGCTAGAGAATTTTTCATATACAGGCTCTCAAGTTTGGTCCACAACTGCTCAACAGTGTCCTCTTCAACAACCTCTGTGATAATATCATCTGACAAGCACAACATAATTGTTGAAATTGCTTTCTCCTTCAGACTGGCTCTCTCAGCAGCACTTCCTTCTGTTTATTTAGACAAGGGACCCTATAATCCCTGCTGCTTCAACAAAGCACGCATCTTGATCTTCTATAGACTAAAACTATTTCTTCATGTAAACTTGTCAATCTTGACATTTAAAGAAAACATCTTTCTCACCAGAAAAGCTTGTGTAGATCTCAGATCCTAGTGTCAATTATGACCTTGGTGCCAATCTACCTTTCTTAAAACAGATAAATAAATTTCTTGATGAACCTGGATGCTCCGATACCAGTTTGTTATGACGGATCGATCAATAACTGATGGTGATTGTGAGTAAAAATAAAATATAAACAAGTAAACAAACAAAGAAACAAGAAGAACATAGATTTGACGTGATTTCCGGCAATGTGCCGGTAACTCCACAGACAAACGAGGATATTTTATTATCACGAGAAAGTTACATCAAGTTACAATTATTACAGACGGTATTTATAGCCTTGGGAATCCAACCCTAACCGACTAAATAGCCAACCCAGTAAATGACTGAAATACCCTAGAAGTAACTCGAACAAACATGCAGCAGATGTGTTCTACAAGTCTGCGAGCATCGATGAGACTTGTCTTGATGACTCGCCATCGAGAGGTTGATCAACCTGCCGATCTTGCCCCAATCGAACACCGATTTCAGTGAGATGCTTTCATACATTGGTTGACCGACTGAACATGTTTCTATACCGCACCTCGAGAGCATAAGTTTAAGTAACCATTACAAAGCAATTTCGTCATTCTCAATGAATGAGTTTGAGATAAATGACATAATTGAGTAGTGAGATAATGAAAACAATCTGTGTTGGACAAGGACTAAAATTCCTTTCAGTTTTTTAAATTAAGGCTCGAACTCTTAACATTACTTAATTGTAAGATTCTTCTCTTTGTCGTTAGCATAAACATTGTATGGAGCTTTTTCATAATAAAAAAAAAGATTTTAAAAAATAGAAGTTGTTGAGTGACTTAATGGAAAAAACTTATAGTGCATTGTCTTCGTAAATAGCAAAAACAGGCATGCATTTATTAATAGAAATAATCGGATTAACATAACTGTTGTATCATACCACAACAACAAACGGAAGATTAAAAATGTACATACATCAACGATTTATATCTTCTAATCTGAATAGTATATTGTAAAACTCCGAACTTATAAGAGGGTATTTTTGTCATTTGTGGATATGTGATTTTTAATGGTTTAATTGTTAGGATGAAATGCTTACCGTTTTTAATGGCTTGTGTACTAAAACAATTGGTGTTATTAAATGTGCTACTATATTTCTTAACACAATTTAGTTTTTATGCGCCTCAGTCGAATCCTCTTACGATTGAGCAGACAGGATGCTGGTACACCTCAACAATCCTCCCCCCTGCATATGCAACCTTAGAATCATTACGCAGCATGCCCCCAGCATCTGCAACCACACCATGGAATCATTACGCAGCATGCCCCCAGCATCTACAACCACACTGTGGAATCATTACGCAACATGCTACTGCCGGGATTCAAATCGGTGACCTGGCTCTGATACCAGTTACTGGGAAAAACAAACAACCGCATTACCACACGTATCACAAATACCCACAAAGTCTTCCCAATAACGCACAACAAAATTAAAAGAGGCAGCCCAACGAAGCTAAATCATAAATAAAGCAAAACGAAAACACAACAAAAACAACACCACAATTTTAACGTGGAAAACCCCTCTCGATGTGAGAGCGTAAAAACCACGAGGCCGAAGCCCACAAAAATCTCAAATAATCAGCAAAAGATTATACAAAAGTGTTCCAAACACATCAACCAACTCAACTATACCAAAGCATCAACTAAGAATGCAAAATTCAAGAGTAGTTGAAAAATATCACCGAAAATGAAGCAGTCTGTTCGGCGCCTTATTGCCGAAAATTGGACCGTGGAAACAAAAACTACACCGTTCATATTGAAGAAGAATGAGAGACGAATAGGCCCTCAAA